>JAKSZP010015357.1:0-21469 GCA_022478985.1 Massospora cicadina | reverse complement strand
AAATGGGTAGCTTCAGCCCTACTCTGGCAATATAAAGGTTCAAGTGACTTCATCCTCACTCTGGCAGTATATAAGGATTTACGTGAATTCAATCTCACTCTGGCGTTGACATTTAAACAGGAAGACTTCTTCACAACTTCACTTTGAGGTAAACAATCCACAATTGAAAACAATTTAGTATTTACAGTATTAAGGAATTTATTATTAGTAAATCGAGGAAATATTTATAGGGTAAAATGGTGAAGGACGTGTGTTAGGGGTATTTGTGGTAACCACAATATTCTCAGCACACCTAGTAGACAAAATGGGATATCCATGATGATCTCAGCATGCCTAGACAATGAAAAGGGATATCTGCAATGGTCTCAGCACACCTAGCTGACAGAAAAGAGGTATTGGTTCAATTTTGGGAAATGTTCCAGCTGATATTCATGAGGAATAGTGTAATTAAATTGCTATTCATATCAGCCCACATGTTGGCTATCAAACCCAATAATTTTCCATGAGTAATTACCCATTTTAAGTCAATTTACTCATCTCCAAACTATTGGCAACAATCCCTGACAAAATTGTAACTGTAATTATCATTGGATATGATCCTATGAGAATTATAATTGACCATTTAATTGGTGATTATTGCTGAAGAGATGGAATAATTGATCAATGTCTCAAAGCATAATCAATAAGCTAAAATAATTAGATGAATCAATTATTTTAGATTAATTTAAGCTTTGATAATTTGCAAGATGGATAATGTGGTCATATAAATTCCCATAGTAGCTCTGAAAATTTACAGGACTTGGCACTAATATGGATGGACCCATTCTCTCCAATACATATTTAGTACACTGGAAATTAGTTCCCTGCGTTTTCAAGTATAAAACAAAGCAGAAAGTAAGGTTACTGGCTAAAAAACCTGTGATTTAAAATCTCAACTTTGGGCTCAAACTAAAATTTGAACGTGGTGAAAACATGAAAATGAGAGGTGTTTCCAGAATTCAAATTTAATGGAACCTTAAAAATTGAGACTTGTGATTATCCTTGAAAGTAATTATAGTAAGATAAGTGTATGACCCATGGATATACTTATTAAAATTGGGAAACCCTTCTGACTGAGACTGACGCTGTGGCAACAAGGTGCTGGTTGCACGTAATGTGCCTAACTTCCTCGCATATATGCTTCAAGTACAGGACTTTCTTACTTTATTGATAACTTTAGCAAATCCACATCCAGATTCTTCAGCGCATAAAATCTGAGAGACTTCATTACAACTAGTCCATGTCACAGCTGCCACCTCTGCTCACCTTAACTCACCACTTTCTAGATGTGCCTCTCCTGCATCTCAAAGTATATATACTCCTACTTATTATCTTCTTAACCCAGAATTCATAAACAATTAACTCAGGTCCTTTGCCCTGTAGCCATGAAAACCATTTGATGCGAACACTATTAATTAACTTTGATAAAAATGAAGTGTGCACAATTTTATTAGTCTATATAAGATTAATATGGATGAAACCTTAAAAGTTAAGCAAGTGATGTTAATAAACTCCTAGGATCAGAAAGTCAAAACTTAGCTTAGCGGGAGCTAGATAAGGTGAGCTGGGGTCTCCTTGTGATGCAACTGGTGAAAGCCCATGGAAACATGGGTGAGTAGCTAACACTAGAGCCTAGAGAAGCACATTGGTCGGGCCCTGTAGTGGCCTGAAAGAAGTGCGGGATGGTAGTGATGACTGTGCTGACTTGTTCTCGCAGGTGTCTACCACTCCCTGAGTGGAGTATATGTACTGTAAGTGGGGAGTACAAGTCAGGAATGGCACCTGTAAGAATGGCTTCCTCATGAGCTAGGGGTTGCGCTGGTGCTAACCCCAGGACAAGGGAGGGGCAATCCTGATTGGCTGCACTTCAGTGCACCTGTCTACATTAAATGCCATGGTTTGCTGAGTTGGCCTGATGCTCAGCTAACTGCCAGCTCAGTCATCATGAGCTGACTGGTGGCGAAAGTGTTTATGCAAGGAAATTATATTGATCCAAAAGCACTCCAAGGATTTCTGGACAAAAGGGGCCGGAGAGCAAAACTCCACTAAAAAGCAGGTGACAAAGGGTAGGGCTTCAGCTTCTCCCCCATAGTAGCCTTAAACCTGGGGGTCATTGGGTCTTGTCTCCCAAAAGGGGATATGAGGCATATACCCTGTCCTGGCTGGGCAGGTGGTCTGCCCTATACTTAAACAGGGCGGTCATATGCCAGTTTTGGGGTAGTGTGAGCTACAATCAAATTCCAGTCAGGCCAACATTTTGTGGTGCTTAGATTTGTGCAGCCCTAGTGTAGTGAGAGGAAGCACCCTAGGCCTTCATCCCACAAAGTTGCCTGCACTTGGAGTCCTTCAGGGCTTTTTAAAACTCAAAAAAATTAAATTAGCTAAAATAAAAGGATGGTACAACCTAGCTTAACGCCAAGGCCCTCATCGCCAACAGTTTTTTGGAGCGGATACATTCATCTAGAAGACAAAACTTCTAAACATCATCTTCTAGCAAGAATGAAACCCATAGCAATTTCTAACAGTAGTTTTTATCTGGAGACGCAGATAAATCTGGAGCTAACATTATAAATTCTTTGATGCTCATATCGCCTTTGCCATGACTGAAAGCCTTCCAAGATCTTTTGTCTCAGATTTTGTATCATTTTTATATTGGAGCATGATATCACTCATATATAAATTATCTCCACCTATGCGCTGCCATTTTGAGACGCCAGTAAGAAAACCATCAGGAGCATTAAGAATTATATAATAGGGCTACTTCCATGAAGAAAATATTAAACCCAATCTTACAACCCAAGTTTATATTAACTGGATGTCAGTCAAATAACTTGTCACATATGCAAAAAGTTGGGACATAATGCTAATCATTACTCTACACAGTTTGCCAAAGCCCAAGGTTCATGCTGTGAACACAGTACATGATGCGTACTTTGAAAAGTATTGGAAAGAAATAGTATTGTAGTTTTTCTACGTCCACCTCCTCTCAAAAAGTTTTTAGTTAATGATAAATATCCAGGAACAACCTCTTATTACAAAATAGTATGATGATAACGTACCACCTCTGACATACCATCAAATTAAAGTTTATGATAATTTAGCAGTGATTACAGCACACATAAAGTATGCAAGACCAAATTTGTACAAAAAGTATTATAAAAGCATTACATTTAAAAACTGTAACAACAAGGGATTCTGGACACCTTGGATGATACTCTTAATTGGATAGGGTCCAATTGGAATTCCCTTTTAGTTATTGAAAATGTCAAATCCTTAGTTATATTAAGCTCTTCAACGTTATTTTTATTCAGGTATACAATTTAGATGTCCATCAAATAATTTTCTGACTTTTATAATTTTAAATGTAGTACATTAATACAGCAGATAAACTCAAAGTTATAGCTGTTATAGACAGTATGGCCTTTGATTTATAATACCACTAAGCATTTGAAGAGACTTGGCCTCGCGTTGGACATAGATCATCAAAAAAGTATATGCTATTATGGGGCCTCAGACAACAACATCTCTAGGAGCTTATAGTGTTCTGTCACTTTATTCTAGCTCTATTAATATTTAATCCATATATTGTGTCCACAAAAATTACAACTTCATTATTTAAATCTTTTTTGAATTAAAATGAAAAAACTTACTGAAAAGACAAAAACATAAAGATACCGGATAACTTTTTTACTTCTTACAATTGGAGGAACAATGACCCTGCACCTTGATAACAGAGTTTGTTATCCTCTTGCAAAGATGTCATAGTGCCAATTATTTATCAGTGGCTTTATGGCCATGCCAGACGATTGCCAAAACTAGATTCTTAATCAAGGTGCATTCTGCTAAGGGTAAGCTTAAATTTAACAATAACGGCGGGCCATAAATTTTAAATCTGAAATATATTAAATGTAATATTTTTAAAAATTTTATGGTGAGATACTCAACCTAATCTGCTGATCAGAATTGTAACCTGTTGCTGCGCTAAAGTTTATGCTTCGTCAATAATGGCTATATCCAGGTAATATTAGTTCTTCTTTGCCTAACCTATACAAATTGAACAACATCAATTAGTTTTCAGTTAATATCTTACCATTTAAAAAGTGCTAACTATACCTTGAGTGTGGTAATCTGGATCAACTTGGGATTGATGATAAAAAATGCCACTCTGTATGTTCCCTAATAGCTCAGAAACGCCTCTCTAGTTCAGCTAAAGATGAAAAGACAAGCGCTGACCATTCTGAAAAAAACAAAGTTATCTTTTCTATGAAAAACATGGATTTGAGATGTGAATAAGATGGGTTACAACATTTTGATATCAGTAATCATATGTCAATTTTTCTAAGTCCTAATAGATGATAAAAAGCAGCAGAAAGTGTTGTTGACAAAGAAATCAACTAGATGATACAACAAAGGTAATATCCTTAAATGTCCTTGGGCTTCCCTAGTGTTGTTTATTGAAAAGAAGGAAAGATACAATAACCTGGTGATTTATTATAGGACGTTTACAATGTTAGCAAAAACGATTCCTACCTTTTACCAAGCATTGATGATGTGCTAGACCGCTTGTGATGTGCATAATACTTCTAAGCTATGTGTCTAATTTCTGGCTACTAGCAGCTCAAACTGCCAAAATTTCAAAAGAGAAGTCGTCAAGACACTGCCAGGGCCTTTACTAACCCACTTAGATGCCACAAGGTTGTGTAAATTCTCTAACCTTCCAGATGGCCATGGACAGCATTTTAAGAAGTTTCAAATTTCCTGTGTTTTAGTATATCTGAATGACCTATATACTCTCTTTAGAAAATTTATTGAACACCTATGACACTTAGAAGAGGTCTCTCGCCATCTTTTCAAGGATAATATTAAGTTTAAGCTTTGTAAGTCAACTTCTTTCAAAAATAACTTATATATATGGAGATTGTTATTGATAATAATGGCTTAAGGTCCCAGCTAATGAGACTTGAGGGTACTTAACAATTAACGTGACCAAGTATCAAGCGTGACATTCAGACTTTCAGGTGATTACTAACTACTATTTTAGGTTCTCTGAAAATTCTAGTAAGGTAGTTGAGCCCTTATTTTAATTCCTTAAAAGTGGAGTACAATATGAGTAGATGGCAACTTGCCAGTTAACCATTGTTAGATCGAGGCTTTGCCTTACCAAAGCCAATACTCATTCACCCTAATTTTGATATGGAATCCATAGGCATGTAATGTCTTACTCGCATGTTTTGCAAAAAATTGACCGTTATGTTTTAATGTATTTTTGGCATACCACTATCTCATGAACTGCTAAACCAATCCCAGCAAACCAGGTGTCAGGTGATAGAGTAACTCGGCCCCCTTCCACCAATAGTACTGAGAATTTTGACAACTGACTTCAGTCGCCTCAAGGCTTTGTCTGCGTGAGGGTGTTTTGCGCCAAAAATTTCTAAAATGCTCCACTAAAACTTTTATCTTTTTTAGTACTACTAAAACTTTTATCTTGGGAACTACAAGTCTTATCGTGAAAATATAAAGTGCGTTGTGATCCTCAGAGCTAAATCTCTCCAATAACACCAATTCTGAGTACCAGAAGCACTCACAGAAAATAATAACAACATTTGAACTCAGAAATTGAAATGCCTCGACCTAAAAATCATGGTAAAACTTGGGCCAAAAGTTTATTAAACTAAAAAAGGCAAATCCTATGCAGAGCGTCAACAGGCCTATCATTTGAGAATTAAATTAAAAGAATCGGCTGAGAACTTAGACAATGGCAACCATTTGAAGATTGATGAAGCCCATCAGCGCCCAAGCAGCCTGCATCTTTGATACTTGTGTCATCCGGCATGCCCCCAAAGCAACTCAGATTGAGCGAGTGCCTAGCTAGCAAGGAAACAGATGATGAGAACATTAATAAATTGTGCTTTGACAACATCTTCAACCAACCCTTCATTCCTTCCCAAAGCACAAGTCTGCCCATGATTCCATGTCTACCGGTAGACCCACAACTACCAGATTTCATTTTTTAACCTTTTTTAAACTGACTCCTCCATCACCACCTTAGGGGTGGTGTTATCACAATGTGATTCTAAGGGAGTTGAGCACCCCATGTCTTACTGCAGCCATACATTAGATGTGCATGAATGTAACTATATATTAACTAAAAAAGAATCTTTGATAGTCATTTATACATTAAAATAGTCTTAAGATATGCCGCAGAACAAATTTTACTGTAGTAACAAAAAATGTCTCCCTGCGCTGTTTATAGAATTTGAGCTAGAATAGGGGCTGGCCTGATGGGCTTTGAAATTACAAGATTAAAACTTTGAATTTAACACTAGACTGATGATAGAGTATAAAACGATAACTGTCTCTCTTTTTTACTACCATGGCCTTAGCGGTATAGTAACCCAATGAATTTTTTTTAAAGGATAATAGCTCAGAAGTATGGTAATTACCTAGGGAAGTTCAATGCACGTTTAAAATGTTGAGGAATAATACTTTTTTTAAGAACTATTTATACTAGATAATTGACAGAAATCATTTTTTGTTTCCTAGGCTCATTAGGTGGGATGACTTAGTTAATATTGTTCATAAGCAACAATACACACTATATAAAGTAATGCTTATATATTTTATATCCCGTTACTATTGGGAATCAATGTTTTGATATCCATGAGTTGGTTAGCTGCTTCAAAAAATGCCAAACTGAAAATCCCTAATGAAAGGCCACTTCCTTTTAATTGGACCAAATTATGTATAATTGATACACCATATTGATAAACGTTGAGGACCATTTCCCAGAAGCTTTTGGCAGTTTAATAAATATATTTATAGCCAATGATTACCTCACCAAATGTGTAGAGGCACAAGCAAGTAAGGACATGGGTGCTACAATGACAGCTAAGAATAGTTTACAAAAGCAAACTATATTAGCATGGCTTCCTTCAGTTTATTATTTTTTGACTATGAGATAAACTTTATGTCTCATATTATCTAAAAACAACAACTTAATGGGCATTTAAAGAGTATTGTATATACCCTATCACCATGAGGCCAACGGCTCAATAAAATGATTAAACAGTACACTAATTGTCATCTTACGTAAGTTAATTATTGGCAAGAGTCTAGATAGTACCTCATAATTTCCCTCCACCATTTTTCACACATTATTGCTTATCACTAGGCAACAGGGCACTCACAAACTTGTCACTATATGTAAAGCACCCTGAGCTAATTTCTATTTTTTTATCTATGTGTCAATGAAGAAAACATGAATTTCACTAAACATCCTGAATGATTTTGTAGACAAAACTTTAACTGTAAAGTGAATCATAATTGAGTCAATAGATTAAATAATAAGTTTATGAAGAATGATATTGAGAAATGACATACCTTACCTAAATTTGTCATAGGGGGATTAGTATAATTTTATGATAACTATGGATTTAGTAAGAATAGTATATTTGAGTACATGTGAAAAGACCCCTTGATCAGTGAGAAGACATCCACTGATGCCTACACTATAAAACATTTGATCAAGTGCTCCCTTATTAAATATGTGCATGTAAATTACCTTAAGAATTAACAGCAAAGCTTTGGTCTTACAGTTATGTACCTTGATAACCTATATTCTAAAAGTAATCATGGTGGGTCAACCTTGGGACATATATACCACACTGGGATTTTTTATAGCCAGTACAGGTTTTAATCATGTGTTGAGCAAAGCCTGTACTAGAGTGAAACAGAAATTACCCTGCCAGGCTAAACATCCTTTAATAACCTTTTATTTAACCGAGGCAAGCCAATCAGGGGACAGACGATACAAAAACTGAAACTTCAAAATTAAACTGACTAAAAATAAATAATGAATTGACTGCCCTTTTTGGGCAGAAAGACACAAAAAGAAATGAGAAAATTACCTACCAGGTGGCATAGCTGCGCGCTGCTTATCCCATCATGGAAGAGGGGGAGGGGGATTGGGCAGGTCATCATCAGGCTCAGCATTGTAGAGGCGGTCAATGCTGAGAGTAAGGGGATGGGGCATTCACAGGATGAGGGTCGAGGTGGAGTAGATAGTTGTTGAGATCAATAATTTGGGCGTGGATTAAAGCCTCTATGAGTTCAGCAACGTGGTGTTTGGCACGGATGCAGGCGTCAAGAAGTTGTTCTAATTTTGCAGTATTTGCTCTTGTGGTGAGTTTAGATGGGGAAAAATTTTCAAGTTTAGTGACATGATTGACAGGGTGTGGCAGCTACATGGATGCGTTGGATTCCTCTTTTGTGATAGGAGAAAAATTGGAGGGAAACAAGGGGGTGTGCAGCCTTTTTTAAATTCCGCAAAAAATTTTGCATACAATATTCAAAAACAGGGGTTATCAGGTGCTGCCACTGTGACCGCAGAAAATGTTATGTCACTTTGGGAAAAGTTTTTGGGTTTGGGGACATATCAGTTGGTCAGGGCTGGGGTATCAAAGTCTGAATTCAGATAAGGTGTTAAAGCAATGGATAACTTGGTGGTGGGACAATGTCCCCATATTTGGTCACTTCCTCCAATAATTTACAGGGATTTTGGTTGATTCAGGAAGATATTTGTGTAGGTGATTTTGTTTGGTAGGTTTTGGGGTGAGATATTTTCTGGATTGAACAGTGGTCAAAGCCTGCACCCAATTAGTTGGCATGGGTGCACTGGCCAACTTGGGTTTGAGGTGCTAAATTTTGCTTTTGATTCAAGTGCATGGCCTGTGGGGGTGTGGGCAGTCAAAATCCCCACTTGAACGCTGTTGGATTGGCCTCATGTGTGGTGTTGGCTATGTTCGCAGGGTGTTAATTATTTAATATACCTTTTTTGGTATATTCCAATTAATAGCAGAGGGGGCAAATTGTATAACCATTGTTGGTGAGTGCCCAAAAGAAATGGTAAGATGAAGATGGGATTTAGGCACACAGTTGGATGTGCTGGGCCATGTTTAGCTGGTGGGGAGAAATGATGGACAAGCTGAGGTGCTGCGAGGCGTTCAGCGCCACTTGGGAAAATAAATTGGAGAATAGGGTTTTCACCATACATGGACAACCCTGAAAACAAATCCTTTATAAAGTTTTTGAGAGGGAAGATGTGAGGGGAGGTTCACAAAGGTTACCATGAGTGTGTTATTATCTGGAAGACGAGTTTGGATGGTGGTAATGGGGTATTTTTATAAATTTAATGGCTTAGCTGCTGCAGTGGCTGCGTCCTCTTTGGTGGGAAATCCAATATTGAAATAATCCTTGTAAGGGCAGAAATCATTTAACCCTATGGTGCAAAAAGTGCTGTTGCCAGCCTGTCAGATTCTGGTGGTTGACTTAAAAATAAACCTTTTGACAACCATAATATTAGGCTGATTAACCTTTTTTAAAGCTTGAGTTAACACCTATATTCTCACCTCAAAGCCTATTGCAATCATACAATTCAGGATGAATATCTCAACGTCAATTTGATCAAAATTTATCAGAGCACTCAGGCTGAATACACTCACATATTAAGGACAATTTCCTATGTTTCAAACCTTGGCAATTGGTCCCAATTACTGGGAACACAATCAACTTACTTATATACAAAATTGCTTGAGACTAACCCAAAGTTAACGTCTGAAAATCGCAAGGACTTCAGACAAGCGAAAAACGTAATCAAATTTTCACCTTAGGGCGAAATTTGTGTGTCAATCCACGTAATTGGCACAATAGCACTTGCATGGACCGCCCAAAAGGGGTTAACTAGTGCTATCAAGGGAGAGGCCTGCCAACGTTCTGATTATTGGTGCGTCATTTACTTCAATTGATGCCAAAATTTTACAGAAGGTGTATTTTGTCAGCAGTATTATGAAACTGAAATCCAGAGGATCCAGGACAATTTTGCATGCTTGTATCGCAATCTTTGTACCTAAAATCCTACCTAATTTTGAGATTATTTTGCCACTAATAAACCTAAGAAAAGGTTTCAGTCATATCAGTTAAGGGCAGAACTGAGGTGGTAAAATATCTGTTGAAATTTTTGTGCTGGAATGTGGCCAGAAGATGCCCTAGAGGTATAAGTACCAAAGCCTGTCCTAATGACCATTATCTAATAAATAGATTATAATAAAAGTTATATTTATTTCATCTCTTTACTGGTTTCTCATTGTTCCTTTCTTTAAATAAAATATTCAACAAGCTGGATGTACCTAATCCACAGCTTGTATATCTACCTGCATCGGAAGAAGTTCCTAAACATGAAGGGAAAATTATGCCTGAAATCAGCTGGAAATGTTGAGGCAAATTTAGTAGGCCTAGTGAGTTTTTGAACGGTCCAAATACCATTAACTAAAGGCACTATTGAGGATAAATCATCAGAACTTGACCCAAATAGATTTGCAGGCTAATAATATAAGTGAGCGATCACCAGATTTTCACACACCCCAATAATCACTTTGTTAGCATAAAGGAAGAGACATCCATACTTGACGTGGAGGCAAAAGTATATATTAGATCAGGGTAGGGATAAGGGGGTGAGGGCAGGTTTGTGGGCTCATGCGAGGTGGAGTGCCAAGCCACTTGGAGGGACATAGCAGCCAGATGTATTTTGCAGACTGGATGATCCAGTACAGACACATGTTTGCCTGCTGGCTGTTAATGCTAGTGGATGGAGCACCGCTTCCCCATACTGGGGCAGCAGGTGGTGGATCCAAGGACATAAATTTGGAGATTGATGCGGTATGGCGGTGGTGGAAAATTGACTTGATTTTCAAAATTTGCTCAAATTGATGTTGAGCAGAAAGAAAAAACCCTTTAATAACCTATATTCCCCCAAACATTTTTGTTCCCTGATGTTTAGTTAAGCGGAAAGAAATTTAGCAGTTGTTCTGACCAACCATTTTAATATTTCATATAATTATAAAATTTATTATTTAAAGTATTTAAAACAAGGATTTGATCAATTTATCTCTCTACATCAATGCTGATCTATAATAAAACTACAATGTTTCATCTCACCCCTGAGCCTACATTTTATATGTCAGTGACAATCATTTATATTAAATTTACTATCGTTTACCTCACCTCAGAACCTCCATTTCTAGGTTGTTAATTACATGAAGAATCTTTAAAATCACAGTAGAAAATTCACATACCCATTCACCAAATCAACTTTCCCTGAGAGCATGGTTTTTGTATTATCTACTATTTGTTATAATGTCAGCTACCTTTTCCAACACCAAAGAAACCTTTAATTTTTTTAGAAATTACTTATCACTTTGGTCTTTCTCCAGTGTCTTGGTTGTAATTTTCTATTTGCTTTAACTTTACTCAAGGAAAGCTGACCAGTGGATGTACTTTACTAAAGGTCAAAATCAATAAACTCAACTAAAACGCATAAAAGTTATCAAACGTCCTAATTTAGAGAAAATGGGACTAGACAAACAAAGAGCAATTAAGACCAACCAGGAAGGCAATAGAAAACTGCTAGTCAACCATGGTATAGGAGAGGTGGATCAGGGGCGCTTTATCAGCTTCATTCTTATAAAGTAACACGCGGAAAAAGTAGATTAAGGGTGTGGAAGCATATGAAGTGTCCCGTTTATAAATAATTAAGGGAGAATTCTTGGAGTAAAGCCGCCTACTATATGGGCGTAAATATAGTAAGCAAATATGTGCTCAGCTTGGCTTAGATATTTAGAAGTTTGAAAATATGACGCTGTTAGTGCAAGTGATTTTGGATTTAGGGTTTCATGTCACTATCACAACATTAAAGATTCTTTAGCTTGATATAATAAATTAAAAAGTTCTAATCACCTATATTTGGGAAAAGTTAGAAAGGATGTTGGGGGACCTGGACCCTCCACAAGCATTGCAACAGATTTAGCATCATAATTGCTGAGGGGATAATAGTTGGGTAAGGAATACTCTTAGATATTAGGCTGATGGTTGCTTTGAAATGGTTTAGCAATAAATTATAGGGAATTATAATGGGTGATTGGGTATCATAAAGATCATTTAAAATTGTTGAGCTGCAGTTTAAAAAATTTTCTTTCCCGTTGCAATCACTAATAGCAACTGAATCAATTCAGACTGATAAGTTTTAATAATCTAGTAAAAGATGAGCAGAAATTTTAAGCATGGTACAGCTTGAGCAACAGTGGTAAAGGGCTCAGGGCAGATAACTATGCCGCCCAAGGGTAAAAAGACAAGGTGAAAATGGTGGGAAAGTACACCAAAAAACCTCTAGTGGCTACCATCAGGTTTGTAGCTTTACTTATTAAATTTGTAGCTATTTATTTCCTACTTTTAACTGTTGTCATCAGTTGAGCACGAGCTTTGACTTTTTGTGGACAGATCAGAAGGAACTATGGGATAAAATTGGCAAATTACAAAACTAAATGGTTTCCACATGCCATGTAGTTATGCTCCATAATCTCCATCATGGGTGGTTTGACCTTAGATTTAAAATGGCAAAAGAGGCTACCACCGCTGGACAGGTGCGTGTATTCATTGACCTCCCAGCGGGAGGTCATCAGGTGATTGAGAACAAATGCACAAGTGGGACAGACTAAAGATATGTTTATTTCATTTGACTATCTCCTGACAAATGTGGCTCATACACTTCTTAAGCAACATCTTTTCAAAGCTTTGTAAAACTATGGCAAAATTAATCAGTTTAAGATATAAAAATTTATCCTCATGCCTACCCTTAGTATTTGTAAGTTATCACAGAAATTTCATTAAACCAGGACGTGGCGGAAGGTTCTCCAGATTCCCTCACTTAACCATAGCTACTATTGATTGAAAATAATCAAGATTATTCTGGGTTTCAATATATGACGCACCACCTATCTGCAACCACTGCTTGTCTTTTGGACAAAAATTTCATGATTTCCTGCGAAAGAAGGCATTAAAGAAATAGCATTTTGTGATGAAACAATAGAATAGGACAGCGTCATATATAGTAAGATGTTTGATAATTCAATCATTCCCATAGGGTAATGACAGAGAATACTTAGTTCTCAAGGTGATTACCCCAAAAGAACGAAAAATGGGCAAGCAGGCCAGGAAGGCCATGGAGAAGGCAAAGGACTCAGCGGAGACCTACATTACACCTGAACAGATTAAGAAAGAAATGGTGGATTTTGAAAGATTGAACCAATAAAGGCATCTGCTAACCCAAATTAAAACAATCCACATTTTTTGGAGAAATCTGATTGAGTGATTCCTCACAACAACCAGGGCTTTGCACACCCTCACATGCGAGCTGCACTCCAAGAGTAACAGATTATCCCCAAATGATTTCTCATAATTCACAACAGAAACCATGGTGCACCGCAAGCATACCATAACAATCAAATAAAATGCTGCCTCAAAAAGGAAACATCTAAGCCGTCAGCCTTGAAGTGTGCTGACTACAGGCCCATCCCTGCGCACCAGTATGGTATATTAGATTTTAGGTTTTTTAAAGAAGTATACTGGTGCATTTTTGCACCTAAACTCCAAAAATTTGATTCAGGTGAAGTTTTTTCACCATTTGTAATAAAAATAAAACTTAATAGGTTGATTTTTTATAAGTTTTTTTTAGTGCAATATGGAGGATAAAAAGCAAACCCTCTTAATAAGTCAATAATAGTATTTAAAAAATAGAGGATCAAAGTTCATATTGCTTAATAAAGTATAAATATTTAATAAAAGCATTCAACCTATTGGATCTCACAAACTCGCCTCATTTGGACGAAATTTCAAAAGAGGATCAGGAGCAGGAAGGACTAGACTATTAGGTAAAGATTTTATATATTTGACCTAATCAATAGTCTGGAAAATACTTCGTTTGGAAGGACCCCCTCCAGGACTATAAAAGGGGCCAGTCCCCGTGTAGGTGGTTTACTTAAATGGGTATTGGGATGTTGAGAACTTGGAGGGAATCCCAAGATTCCGCAACTGGGGCAGTGCAATTTGATGACCAAAACTTGTGCTATTTAGATGAGTATTATTAATAAATTTGTTGCTCCATTTCAAATGGATCCACTGAGAATTGTCCAGGGTCTTTTGGCCGATTTCATCCTTATTTTCATCCATATTTTGAACTGATACACTCCTATTACACTATCAGACTTGTAATTGTCCAACATTACCCCCTTCAAGAGTGTTATGGAGAGAATAAGGGCACAGGAACTGGACATGGACTCAGTTGACAGTAACTCTGATACTAAGAGACTTAATGGATTCCTCCTCCCCTTGCTTATATTTGATTACAAAAGTGCCTTCTCAAATAGGCATGAGCTTCTCACTCCTGGGAGTGATTTTCATATTCAAATGACATTATAGTGGGGACCAACCCCAAGGATAATGCTGAGCGACAGGAGTCCCAGAAGGTGAAGCTTCAGGCCCTCCCTGAACTCTAGCATACACTAGACCAACGCTGGGTACAGGCTAAGTATGCCCAGGTTAGTACTAGTGAGGTGCCAAATGCCCAGCCCCTTATGTCAGCCCAGGCATTAATACAGATGGTTTACTAAGTAAATGCAGATGGTTCCATTCGGTTAGTCAAGGAATTGGGTTTTGAAACCTGTTCCATTTATGAAACAAGGCGTTTGGGTCAGAGCCAACTTCAATTGACTACTCAAGTGAAGTTGGTTTTGCATAATCACCCAATTGGGATGGAAGTGTCTGCCTATTGGTGGGTCAGTTCTTGGGTCTACTTCTGCAAACCCCTTATTCCCCTGTCCAAGTTTAAATATGTTTTCCCCGACCAACATTTCTTGTTGGTCGACTTTCCCATTAGACAATTTCCCCATTTTACCATTTTTATTTATATGCTATTCTGAATGATCCTATGTATGGACCCCTTTGAGGAGGTCTCGCGCTACTTTAAACTCAACATTTTATATATAATTAGGCTCTCACCTAGTGCACCATTGGTTTCCCCAGGTTCTTTAAAACCTGGGACGTTTCCCGTTTCTCCCTTAGTGCACCGCATCATTTTGGGTTGGGTTTTTAACTTGATAATCGCTTGCTTTTGCTTGAGTTATGACTGCTCCATCACCCTATGCTGGGCAATAATGACTTTTATTCTAACGGCTAGTTCCCTGGAGTTGGGCCTGTGCACAGAGAACTACCCTAATGGGAACAGGAGAGTTATAGGCACTCTCCTTACATTAGTCGACCAACTTTTCAATTCTATGTGCAAAAACCTTTTCTGTGTGGTACTTTTACAAAGTGGAAACGGTGTGCGCCGGCTGTGAGCTTTGGCTGTCATCAGCCGCACCATTGTTTCCTCTTTTTCCTGAAGGTTGGAGCAACTTGGCATTAATATGTTTGCCTCCAACTGGAAAGTATCCACCCTTTGTGCTTGTACCTTATGGATATGGACACTTCACGGTCTGAAAGTCATGATTCCCCAACTTTCCGCCAAAATTACCAATTGCAATTTTACCAAACGGGTTTTAACTTGACAGCGCATTCAAATGATGCTAAAAGAATCAGCTCAGATGGCCCGGGGGTATTGTCCTTAAATAACGTTGGGCATTCCGTTGCTGTTATGTGATAGGGTCGTGCTCATCTAAAAACGTTTTTTATTATGAAAACACTATGTATACCTCTGAATTATATTTACTCTCTCCTGGCTCAGAGAAGGACTCTATTCATGTGTACCAAATCACCGCAGAAAATACTTGTTTGACCTCTTCCATGATTCGCAGCACTCAGGAAGTTGAAAAGGAACTGCGTTTACAATATGAAAATGTTTATGCCTCGGCTGAAGATATGGTGGAATATGTGGCTTCAGTAATAAGAGTGGCCGAGTATCCCTCTCCATTATTCGATTCAAAATCATACTAGGGTGACATGTTACTTCCAAATGAAGAATTTTTTGGGATTTACTGGCGTTTTTATCTTTAAATAAAGACTATTCTGGGTATTTTCTACTGACTGCTACCCTCTCCTCCCATTTGAGGAAACTCAACACAACTATTTTGGTGGATACTGGCGCCTCTGAAAACTTTATGGACCAGTGCCTAGCCGACTACCTTGGACTGAGTTACTTGCCAGGTGGTATGGTTAGGGGAGGGGCGTCCCAAGGTAATCCAATCTGAAGATCATTGGAACAGTGGACTATCAGGTTAGCAAGTACCACTTGTCTGATAAAATCAGCATGGTCAAAAACCTCCTGTTCCCTATCATTTTGGGTGTGGAGTGGTGGCGAAGGTTTGACGTTAGAACCAACCTGAAAGAGAATACCCTATCCCTCACCGTGAAGAATGGTCACACATTAGTTGTGCCTTTATCAAAAGAGAACGCCCAGGGCGAATTGCCTCACTGGCCCCTCCCTCTTACTTATAGTCTTGCCCAGTTGCTGAAGCCCTCAGTGGAAGTTCCTATACCTTCTTGCTTGAAGGGTTTGGAATCCAATTTTGATGCAGCATCTGCTAATGCACTTCCTGAGCACTCTAAGTTTGATTGTGACTTCAAGCTCACTGTGGATCTGGTGCGTATATCTTCCCCCATTTACCCATTGACTGTCCGGGAGGAAGAGGCGTTGGATGTGTGGGAGAAGGAACAGTTAGCCAAAGGTGTGATTTTTCAGCGTACCTCCCTGTATGCTCTCCACCTCTCTTTGTTGAGAAGTCTGATAATACTCTGCACCCATGTGTGGACTATGGTAACCTTAACAACGTCACTGTACCAAATCTACATCCCATCCCTTTGGACTCTCATATTGCACGCTATGTGGAGAAGGCTAAGGTCTTTTCCAAGCTGGATTGCCTCAATGCGTTCAATCAGATTCAGATTAAAAAGGGACAGGAGTGGTTAACCGCCTTCCTTACCGAGAAAGGGATTTCTAGTTTTGGGTCATGCCCTTTGGGCTTAAGAATGCCCCTGCTATCTTTCAACGCCGCTTTGATGCAGCGTTGGGGGACATGTTAGGGGTATGCGCGGTTGCCTACATGGATGATATCTTGGTGTTTTCCCCTGATCTGGAGTCCCATGCAGTACACCTTTGTCAAGTGTTGGAGCGATTAAAGGCAGCTAGCCTTATGCTGAAGATTAGCAAGTGCAAATTCTTCAAGTCCCAGGTTACTTTTCTAGGCAACGTCGTGTTTGAACAAGGACATATGATAACTCCAGACAAGGAGAAGGCGATTTGTGAGTGGCATACTCCTACCTCAGTCAAGTAATTGAGGAGCTTTTTAGGGGACGTGTACGTTCCTCAAGAAGTTCACACCCAATCTCTCTGAGGTGACAGATTCCTTATATAAGGCTAGTGGTGCCAAGGTGCTTCAGTGGTCCCCCGTTTTGGAGAATTCTTTCCAAGCAGTGAAGTGAACCCTGTTGTCCACATCTGTTTTTCGCCATGTCGACCCTTCAAAGGAGTTCATTGTGTCTACTGATGCCTCCAACTTCACTATAGCGGCCGCCTTGTTATGAGTAGGTTAATATGAGATAGAGTATCCGGTGGGATATTTTTCTAGGAAAATGTCTTTGCCAGAGTTGAATTAAGCCGTTTATGACAAGGAGTTGCTAGCAGTGGTGGAGGCACTGACTCATTGGCGTCACCACTTAATTGGCTCATCCCAACCTTTCTGGGTACGTATAGACCACCGTGCCTTGCTTTACTACCGTGGTCCTCATGTTCTCACCCCACGGCAGACCCGCGGCATGAGACCCTTGCCCAATTTGAATTCACATATGATTTCACCAAGGGTAAGGATAATGGTTTGAAGGGATGCTTTAAGCTGCTTTCTGCTTTAGCTCCTGACTCAAAGGAGGTAGAAGTTCACAACACACAGGTGATGATTCCTCCAAATAAAATTCTGTCGCAACTTCCCTCTCCCCTGGCCAAAGGGCTAGCACTTGCACCTCTGGAAAACGCGGAGGAATATTGTATGTTCGGGAAGGTAGTCCTTTCTCAGCCGCTGGCAGCGGAGTATACTATGTTACTTGCAAAGAGCACTTTAAATCAAGAGGATCTATCCAGGGTTATCATGTAAAGGATGAGATGGTGTGGTTTCAGGGGCGCCTATGGGTACCTGATGGACTACTGCGCCTGAAAATAATCCAGGACCATCATAATGGAATCACCATTGGTCATCCGGGGAAAGCAAAGACCTTGGAGTTGATACGTCGCACCTAAAATTGGAAGGGCTTTCCTGATCAGGTGGGGCAGTATTGTAAGGAGTGCCTGGTATGCAACCAAATGAAACCCAATCGTCAACCTTTAGCGGGGTTTTTGGTACCAGTCCAAAAGTCTGATGGGCCCTGGACTTCCATCTCGGTTGATTTTATTGTGGAACTACCTGTCTCTAAGGGATATGATGCCATCATGGTGGTGGTGGACCGGTTTACAAAGTTCGCCCACTTCATTTCTTGCAGAAATACAATAGCCTCGGCTGAGATGGCTAGGCTCTTCAGCATGCATGTGTTTTCACTCAATGGGGTTCCTCAAAGATTATCAGTGACCAGAGGACCCCAATTTACCTCCATCTTTTGGGAAGAGTTGTGTAAGACTCTTTAGATTTACCCCTGCCATTCAACTGCCTATCACCCTCAATCAGATGGGCAGACTGAACAAGTGAACCAGTGCTTGGAACAGTAAATGCGGTGTTACACCGCCGCAGATCATTCAGATTGGTCTTCTACCCTTCCTATGGCCCAATTTATTTCCAACAACACGTTGAATTCCTTTATTTGTTCCCCTTTTTTTGCCAGCCATGGCTTTAGACCCGCCTTTAACATGGAGCCCGCCTGTGGGTCTAAGGTTATAGCGGTGGTGAACTTTGCCAAGAAAATCAAGAAGGTCCACCAGGGGGTTTCCACAAGCTTGGATGAGGCAATGCAAGTGTATAAGGAGAACGCTGATGGGAAGCGCTGAGTGGGTCATGCATACAAGGAAGGGGATCTCGTGATGCTTGATGCCCATAACATCCCATCAAGCAGCCATGTGAGAAGATGGGACCAAAGAGGATTGGCCCTTACCGCGTTGTTAAAAAGGTGGGCCATGCCTCCTACCTGCTAGATCTCTCCCCCTCATTCCAGATCTTCTCTGTCTTCCATGAAAGCAAATTGACTTTGTTTGAGGGCCCCCACCAGAGACTCCTGAGGCCTATATTATGGATGGGGCGCCAGAGTGGGAGGTAGAAGAAATAGTTGCCTCCTGCCGCGTTAAAAGAAGGCTTAAGTACCTGGTATCCTGGAAGGGGTTTGACGCTGCAGAGAATAATTGGGTTCCAGTGCGAAACTGTGTGCATGCCCAAGATCTGATCGAAGCCTTCCATGAGCATTTACCCCAGGCTACTGGATCTCAAAACAAACCAACCGGTGCCGCCATGAAGTTGGCCCCAGCCCACAAGAACTTTTCCTTAGAGAACGCCCCTTGAGGTTGGTGGAGCCAAAGAAGGAGGAGAGGGTAATGTCATGGTTGAATGACTTGATAGTAGGCACCAACCCTAAGGATAAGGCTGAGCGACAGGAGTCCCAGAAGGTGAAGCTGCAGGCCCTCACTGACCTCAGGCGTACACTAGACCAACGCTGGGTACAGGCTAAATATGCCCAGGTTGGTACTAGTGAGGTGCCAAATACCCAGCCCCTTATGTCAGCCCAAGCATTAAAACGGACAGTTTACCAAGTAAACGTGGACGGTTCTATTTGGTTAGTTGAGGAATGGGGTTTCAAAACCTGTTCCATTTACGAAACAACGCTTTCAAGTCAGATCCAACTTCAATTGATTACTCAAGTGAAGTCAGTTTCAGCATATTTGACCAATTGGGATGGAAGTGTCTGCCTATTGGTTGGTCAGAGCTTGGGTCCACTTATGAATACCCCTTATTCCCCCGTCCAAGTTTAAATATGTTTTCCCCGACCAACATTCCTTGTTGGTCAACTTTCCCATTAAAAAGTTTCCCCATTTTACCGTTTTTTCTTATATGCTATTCTGAACAATCCTGTTAGTGGACCCCTTTGAGGAGGTCTCGCGCTACTTTAAATTTAAAATTTTATTTATGATTAGGCTCTCACCTAGTGCACCGTTGGTTCACCCAGGCTTCCTCCAACCTGGGACGTTTCCCATTTCTCCCTTAGTGCACCGCATCATTATGGGTTGGGGTTTTACCTTGATAATCGCTTGCTTTTGCCTGAGTTATGATTGCTCCATCACCCTATGTTGGGTAATAATGACTTTTATTCTAACGGCTAGTTCCTGGCGTTCGGCCTGTGTACTGAGCATTACCACGCTTGGAACAGGAGAGTTATAGACACTCTCCTTACAGTAATATGATTGTGGTAATGCAACACTAAATCTGAAACTTGAAAGGAAGAAGGGGCTTCCTATGCTCATTTGCGGCTACCCCTTCTTTGGTTACTGTTTTAGCTTGGTTAGTCAATGCATCAGACTGCAGTTGGATGATGCTTTGTGACAATCTTTTCATGGCTTTTTTCAGGATCATATGTCTTACCAGAGAAGACGTCTTTTGCTAGCTGGGCTGGGGACTCCTGGTTCTCAACCATATAATAGGGATAAGCGAGATATTTTAAGGATTCAATGATAGCTGATAAGGTAGGCCATGAGGGCACTAGGTAATAATTGATCCTTGTGTAGGGGATCTGAGATGACATTATTCCGTAATATGGGAACCAGGGTTTCATTTACTCTTTTTACAGCACCATTTGTGGAGGGGTTGTAGGGGGCTGAGAATAGTTGCTGCGTCCCCATGGAAGTAGCCAAAAGCTTTACCACCCACAAGGTGAAATTATTCACATTGTAACACAGTAGGACCTGGGGACAACCATGTCTGAGAAAATATGTTGATGGAGGAAGGTGGCAGTAGCTTTGGCGGTCTGGGCAGGAAAAGCAACCGCTTCACCCATTTGGTGAGGTGATCAATGCCTACCAGAATATAGCGATTTCTGCTGATAGTCTGAGGTAGTGGACCTACCACGTCTAACTTATTGTATGAAACGGTTGTTGAGGCGTGGTGGGCTGGTATTGATACTTGGGTTTGTAGCTTGATTACTTCTTGCAGATTAGGCAGGCATCCAGAGCTTTAATGATAGTCTCAATGATTCCTTCCCAGTAGTATCGTTCCTTCACCCACTCATAAGTTCTTCGCACTCCACTGTGCCCTAGCATAGTTTGGGCCTCCATGATCACGGGAACTATCTCAGAAGGTCGAAGATAAGGCAACCAATCCCCCTACTTTCTTATACAACTTCCCGCTTTCTACCCTGGAGTTGTGGGAGTGTCAGGCTAACATTTTCTGGACGAGTTCATCCTCATCTTCCTAGGCGTCAGGGGTCATAAGGAGGTCATGCAGCCTCACTTCTTCACTATTATCCAAGTGAAGAATAGGCAGCCAAGTCAAACCATCAACGTTCATATGGCAGGTTCCAGATGGGTGCTCAATCTTCTTATCGTAGTGTTGGAGCAATAAGGCCCAGAAAGCCAACCACCCAGTGG
>JAKSZP010015356.1:0-21540 GCA_022478985.1 Massospora cicadina | reverse complement strand
AAAACAGATGGTTGGGTGCTGATGGAATAATGGTGTGCGGCAGAATGGACACCATGATTTTATTAAATTCAGGGCTGATTGTGGCATATGCCTAAGGCCCAGAGAGTCGTGTGGCCCCATTTGGGACCAGAAATTGTAAGATGTGATTGGAGCCATAGGCTTCCAAACCATTTATCAGCTCCTGGGGGAGCACTTCAGGGGGTAGGTGGGTGGGCAAGCCAGCAAACTGAACCACCAAGGTGGTGTCTGCTGGGAGCTGAGTCTGAGTTGTAGGGAGGGGGTGCCCTGGAATACCAGGGGCACAGTTGCTGCAGTGGCAGTGTCTGCTTCGCAGTTGAAGCTGAGGTTGAAATACCCCTTGTAGGGGTGGAAATCAATAAAACTGGCGGGTGTCATCACCACCTGTGCCATTTCAATAATGGCTTGGTCGTGTTATGTGAATAGTTTCCCTTATTTGACCCTTATGTTGTAGCGCATGTTGCTCTGGGGGAGCACTAGGGGGCAGCAAGGTACCTCTTGGGTATGAGCAAGGTGGGCATCAAGGACCTTGGGCGGAACAAATTGACCCATGGGTTTATAATGACTGGGTGAATCAGTCCTAGCGCGTTTTCCTGCCAAATTAAATGTCAGAGGAAGTTTTGCCGCTGCCCCATGCTGGAGCAGCCAGCGGAGAATCTGAGGAAATCAGAGTGAAAATACTACATGCTAATTTGATTTGTTTAATTAATTCATGTAATTTTGCTCAGAAAGTTATGCCAAGCAGAAAGAGAGTTTAAATTATTAATTCTATGCCTTATTGTTTAATAGTTGATCCAGAATAGCTATACAAAAGATAAAATTGTTAAGGTAATGAATTTGACAAAGAGCTGAAGTTTATTTGATACTGTAAATGGTAAATTAAGGAAAACAATGTATAATCTAATGAATGAACTTGAATATCTTATTCCTGCTAGCACTTTCTATTAAATAAAATTTTAGTTTTTCTTTTAGCATTAATTGGTCCAAACTAAAGGGGATACATTGATTACAATTTTAAATTTTTCATAATTACCCTATTTGAAGATATCATTCCTTGTTTATTATCTTTACTCAAAATTATAAAAATATTTATAAGAATAACTATTATATTATACCTAATCCTTTATTTATAAATCTTTTCGACTTTTTACTTAAATTCCTCATGCATTTATTTCTTTCTATCTTATTTCAATAGTTTACTTTTATCCATTCTTAAGTATTCTGATAAAGAGAATTTCACGTTTTATTGATAGATAGCTAACTAAATTGTCAATATGTTATAAAATTTAATTATATATATTAAACTTTAATTAAGAATTTAGATTGCACAAAAGTCAATCATTTGTTTATAAAATTATTAACTTAATATTTGTTGTATTTGAGGGTTGGGAAAAAGGCTCACTGGTGCTTGTAGCCTAAAATACAACAATATAGGTGAGGAGCGTTTCTCACCAGTTATATGAAAATAAATAAATTTTTAAATAAAGTGGTTTTTGTTTTATGGATTTTTATTATGAGCTGTGAAGGGGTAAAAGAGAGAATCCCATATAGTAAATCAATATGAATATTTAAAGTGTCGAGGCTTGACGTTTGAATAGTTTGGGGAATTCCAAGTTAGTTGATATGCAATCTTAGCCCATCAAGGCTCAGCAACTTGAATCTTTTTGACAGAACAATGGATGGGGAATAATTATTGGCCAAAATGTACCCATGAGGTAATGATTTTATGTATTCTAGCCAATCCTATCTGGAGAAAATTATTTCACCTTGGGGGACCCCCACAACGCCTATAAAAGGGGTGGTCCCTGCATAGGTGCTTGAATGGACCTGAGCATAGTGGGGGAAGCACCATCTGATGGATGCCCCATGGTCCGCTTCATGGTCAGAGTAATTTGACTATTGATTATTATTTTAGTTGCCCTTAGAGGACTAAAAATCATTTTACCCCAATTTTTGGGGTTCCACCATGAATTGGCCAGGGTCTTTTGACTGACCAAATCATTATTATTATTCAAATCAATTTCCTCCTTATTGCAGACTCGTAAATGCCCAACATTTCCTCTATTCAGCTGAATTTCACCTACAACATTCTTACTTCTGAAGCCTAGGAGGCAAATGTCCAACAAAATTCTAACTTAGCATATAGCACTTTATTTAACCCATTACATATAATTAAGCACTCTTGTTCCATACACTATGATGCACTATTTAACCTTATAAATGTTTTATTATTTATCTCATCACAGTATGTCTTATGTAGGAACTTTAGTGCAAAATTAAGCAAAAGCATATGGTTAGTAAAAATATAACAAGTACTATCATGATTTACAGCAAAACTACCTTTAATGTGCGGTACAAAAATAGTCCACAATTAAAAGATCTAAGAACTGATAACATTAATTAATATGCTGATATCATGCAATGATACATAGTATAGTCTTGATCTAAATGGAATATAAACATTTTATACCCATATTTTAAGTTTTGTCACTCTAAATTTTTCTTGGGTAGTTTTATATAAATAAAATTAGAATCTGTAGAGATGTGGTTTAATGTGTAAAATTTTCTTGATGCTCAAAAGCTCATGAATATGTATGGAAACCTTCTATGGAACGCTATCATTTTTCATACTAACAGAAATGGTCACCTGAATCCTTCCATAAAGTAAATAGTCTCTAAAAATATTGGCGTCCAGAATTTCATTTTATTTTATAAGCCTGTATTAACATTTTTACCATCTTTTTGTTATCTTTTGACTTTTAACTTAGAGCAAAAGTTTTCCCATATTTTGGTGTTGTCTATAATCTTTGGTCATGTTGAGAAGTCAAATACTTAGAATTACATATTCTAGTGTCATTTTTTTCCATAATCCTTTAATAAAATGGATATTTCCATTACTTTATTTGAGCTCTGCTGTGCTGACATCGGCCAAAGTTTTCAAATCCAAAACCACTTGTCTCTTAAGCCCAAGCATCCTTCCTAGCTGCGGAGGGCTTATATTTATCTTCCTAACTTACTGCAATAAATGTCATACTTATTTATATCTTAAGAATGTAATAATTATATGGTAACATGTTAAAAGGCATATACACTAACTTTATCTATTAATGAAAATTCTTTTTAATAAATCTACTAATGCCAAATATTATGACATGTTATATAAAATAAATGGTCTTTGTATCATTTCTATATATGACATTTCTTATATATCTACTAACTATATTAAGATTATAATGATAAAAATATTCTATATATATCTAGACAGGCTGAACAGGGTATGCACAATACCAAAAAAGAAATGACTTTGACTGAAATAAACTATATAAGGAGAAATAAGAATAATATGGGCTTTTGCATAGATTAAGCTTTTCTTTAATTTTCTCTAACCTAGATAGGACTTTACACTAAGTTTAATTTTATCTAGTAGGATACCATGACTTGTACTCTATTTTTGTGCAGAAAGGTTAGGATAAACTCATTTCAAAAAGCTTTTCTTTCTCATAACAATCACTTTAGTTACTACAATTTGATTCGAACAGCAAATTTGGATAATCACACACAGGAAAGATGGCCGACTTTAATAACAAAAATAATACAACATGGGTGAGCGTCGTGGCAAGCGGTACGCTTAACGGTGCAACTAAGGGCAAGAAACGCCCTGGAGGGGGACCAGAAACCCAATCTGCAAAGAAATCGCAAACTTAAACACCATCTGGGTTTATGGTATTTACTGTAAAGCATGCGCAATACATATATATTCAATTCAACCAACCTTTGTCAAAGGTGGAACATGGGATCAGACTCTTCCTTGGGGATGAGTCACCAACCCTGTGGGAGAAAACATGTGAGGCACAGCCCTCACTTTTCCCTCACGCGGTGTACATAGCCACCAACAACATGGGATGCGGCTGGATCAATATTGGTTTTGAAACAACCAATGAAGCCGATGCTGCAGCAAAAATCTGCGTGGAAATTGCCCTCCCTGAGTGCAAAAAAATTGTGCGCACCGCGCACACCAGATGGAACAAAGCAAAAACTTTGTTCATATCCTTTGACTCACTCCCCACCAACCTTCCTCATAAGGTAATCGAGGAGGAGCTCCACAAAGGTCTTGTGGTCTATGGAGAAATCCAACAACTTGAATTACAACGATTTTGCTTAATGCCCAACCTGTGCACGGGCAAAGCTATCGCTATAATCAACCCCTTCCCAGAAGTGGAAGAGGATTTATCCAGAATTCCCTATGCAGCAGAATTTTACTTTGCAGATGGGGGCCAGTCAGCTGCATTCCGAGTTACACCGGAACGCGCACCACCCATTTGCAACCACTGTGGCTCACTGGGCCACAAGGAACATGCATGCCCTGTAAAAGAGGGCTTAATGGAAAATGATTTTTGTGAAGAAATTATGGATGAAGATGTCGAAAACTTCGCCAAAATGACTGATGGCCACCACCCATTCCGCTGGGGTGAAGATGGACTATACTCCATTGTGGACCCAGTTACAAGTAAACAGCGTAAAGCAGCACAAAAAGCCCGCAAGAGAGCAGCGGCTGAAGCGGCGGCACACGCGGAATCTGCCATTAACCACGGACAAATTCAGGAGGATGTTTCAGATATTCACTGAACCAACCAATCAGAACAATATGCCCAGGTTGAAAATTTTCACAGTAACCAGACTGAGCCACAAAGCGTCATCAGTCATGCACATACTGAGGAACAATGCAACCGCAATTTGGGTGAAAATGTGGTGCACAATGCAACAAAGTTGAACCTCAAAAATATAAAATCCAATCAACAACCCGCATCAAATCAACATGAGACCTGTGCAGGAAAAGTTGATGAAAATGCAAAAAACCGCAATTCCCTTGAATCATTGGGTCAGATCAAGGGAACCAACAATGGCAATGAAAGAGTTGGAGTACAGATGCAGAGCATGGCCAAAATGAGCCGCAGTGGGATAGGACCAGAGGGTCCTCCCAACCGCTCCTGAGGCGCCACGGGCACCTCAGTGTCAATAGGGACGTTAAATATCGCAGGAGCCAGAGCTCATACGTCCCAAGCCAAAAAGCTGGCATTCCTGCGAAAACCTCTTGTAGACATATTGGCCATCCAAGAAACCCACTGCCTACAAGGGGAAGAAGAATCCTGGTCAACCAGGGTTGCACCATCAAAATCAGTATGGACGTCTCACTGTGGGGTGATAGTCCAAAACAACAGTAAAATTTAAAATTACAAATTCATCACACTTGCACGGTCGTGTCCTGGTAGCAACAATCACATGCCAAGATGAAATAATCTCGTTAGCATGTATCTACACACCGTGCACTGCAACTGAGAGAAAAAAAAGTTGAAAAATTTCTACCCTCACTCTCCCACCAGATACCATTATGTTAGGCGATTTTAACTGCTGGGATAACCCCAATACAGATTGATGGCCTAATCCCAGGGGATACCCACCTGGACACATTGAATATCGCACAATGAAGGCATCTCTTAGCTTACAGGATGCTCTTCCTCCTAATTCACCAATCCTTCCCCATATGACAAGACCCAACATACGTGAGGGACTGCTCATATCAATGAGTCGTATTGACCACATCCTCATCCCACAATCCCACCACTCAAGAATCTCTAAATTTACAACAAAAAAGATCAATTTTTCTGATCACTGATTAGTTACGGTGCAGTTAGCGCCAACCCAATTCCACACACAGGTGTCGCCTTAAAGAAAGCTTCACCCAGAAAATATAAGATTGCCTGAGATATCTGACTGGGTTGAAAACAAGGCTACAAACCCAGAATTCACAGCCCCATTCACTTCAGATCCCATTGGAACATGGGAAAATTTCAAAAAAGATTAAATCAACAAAACCTGACATATTGCATCACGCAAGTACACCGCGGACACAGCCACAATCAAGCGTACCTTGGCAGAACTAGACCACCTGGAAATAAATACTCTGAGATCTGGCTATAGCCCTAATTGGGGACGCAAATGGGCAGAAATTTCAGCCTGACTTAACAATCTCATCTTTGAACACCAACACAGAATCAAAGTATTGAACAAAGGTAAGTTCATAAAGGAAGGCGAAACCTGTTCAACATACTTTTCCCGCCAATTCCACTCCCGCGGAAACCAACCCACATGCACACAGGTCCGCAAGACCAACGGCACTGTGGCAATTGATCCTGAGGAGGTCAAGGCGGAAGTACATCACTATTACACCGAATTGTATCGCGATATGCCAACAGATCCACAAAAAATTAAAGAATTTATTCAAACTGCCAAGATACAAAGTACACCACCAAATTACAATATACTATCCCTTATCACACGGGAGGAGCTTTGGGAAACAATTCGCGGTGCACCACGTAGGAAATGCCCAGGGCCTGATGGGATACCCTACGAATTTTACAAAAAATATTTTTAACAAATCGCCCCCCTCCTATTGGCGTCAATGAACCAGAGTTTGTTGGAAACACGCCTATTACCAGGAGGCCATGAATCCTACGTTATAACCTTGTATAAAAAGGGTGACAAAATGGACCTGGCCAACTGGCGCCCAATTGCACTCTCCAACAATGACACAAAAATTCTAACAAAAATTCTAGCACCTAGATTAGGCGCAATTGCATCTGACGTCCTATCACCCAACCAGTTTGGGTTTATACCAGGGCGTTCAATATGGAACAACATTCACCCTGTTGCAAACATTTGCCAATCCAAAGCAACTGGTGCCCTGGTCTTCTTGGATCAGGAAAAGGCGTATGACCGTGTTAGCTGGCCATACCTAAAAGAATGTCTACATGCCTTCAAACTCCCACCAAGATTCATAAGATGGGCGATGCTCCAAACAGAATCTGCAACCATGGCTGTATGCAGCCCTGGATTCCTAACAAATAAGATTAAACCACACAGAGGGCTCAAACAAGGGGATCCCCTCATCCCACTGCTATACAATTTCAGCTTTGACACGCTCCTCTGAGTAACTGACTCACGTCTCATGGGGATAACCGCACAAGGACAACCAACAGTCAAGATACTGGCCTTTGCAGATGACTGCGTAGCAGGTATAGCAAACAATGAAGATGCCCGACAGCTGGAACACACTCTAGAGGAATACTCCAAGGTGAGCAATGCATCACTCAACAAAAGGAAGACAGAAATCATCCTCTTAGGCAAATACACAAACAATTGGGCCACAACATCAGAACCTCACACCAACACTCGAAGAAAAAATCCAATTATATTACCCTTTGCAACACCTCCCACCACCACTCCTGTCCGACACCTTGGAATCTGGCTAGAATCAGGGGGATATGCTAATGAGACAATGGAAAGTAACCTGTTACAACGGGTATCCAAACGCGTCGCCTCCCTCAAGGGAAGAACCCCAGGACTAACAGGACGAGTTACAGTTGCTAACTCGCTCATCCTCCCAATACTGTGGTACCAGGCCCATGCGATAGCCTTCTCACCTACCTTTATAACCTCAATTCGCGCACTTATCCAGGGCTGGCTGTGGCCTGGCTCTCACCCTCCTATACGGATGGAGACACTATTTGGCCCACGCTCAAGCGGAGGCATGGGACTAATAGATTTTGAGAGCCATGCCAATCACATCCTAGGTACCTGGATAAAGGAAATCCTTGCTCCAGACCTCCTGCAACAACATTGGTCCAGAGCATCAAGGACTAACTTTGCACAGGCGCTCAAATTAACCAACCCACATAGTCCACCCAGACTACTTTCATACCTTGCCAAGCACCCTACTGCAACGGGTCCACATGGAACCTCCCCTCATTTCAAACATATCCTCCGAGCTATCCGCCATATGGGATGGACCATAGAGAACATGGGTACTATACAGGAAGGGGACGACCCAGCCCCCAATTCAAAATCAAGAAACCCAGAAAACCACCCCCAGAGGGATATGCTCGCAACAACCCCAAGCATAGCTAGGATAGAATAACTAGATATGCTGGACATTCCCTATGATTTAACCACACAGAAAGCAATGTGGAAAATGACACACCACCCACTCCTACAACCAAGGATAAGAGCAAACGCCTGGCGCTGTTTTAGAAGGACCTATAGGACGGCAGACCGCTCCAACTCCCTCCACAAAACATGTGCAGTATGTGGAGGGGAGGGATCCCTACATCACCGCCTAGAAACATGCCCCCCAACCAAAGCTATATGGCAGGAAGTCGCACGCCTGCTCAAGATTCAAAACGAACAGGAATTCTCGATATCAAAGATTATCTTCACGCTCCAGATCGAGTCACCAATCCCATCTACACTCCGCTCCCTAATAATACCCATTGCAATGTGGACAATACATATGATTGCATTAGATCCGTTCAAGGGCACAGTCCCAACCATTCATGGGATTATTAACAGATTCCATGTCCACTTACTAGAGCACTTCCAAGCCTGGCTCTATGGATATATGAGACCAAGACAAAAAGCGCTCATAGAATCATGGTTCCCACTCTGGTTCCTCCACACAGACCCTTTCCTTCACACCTGCTCCATAGCAGGGGAAACCCCCCAGAGTAATGCACCAACCCCCCATACCTGGCAGTCCCGCTGGCAACAGGGGTAACTTGAGTAACCTGGGGTGCCCAATTTTTATATTTCTTAGTTATTCTCTTAGTTTCACATATATTCGGTAATGTCTGTCCCCTGGTCAGCTTACCTCAGTTAGATAAAAACTCATATCATAAATGCGGTGGTGAGCTTAATTACATAATTTTTTTTTCTTAATAGAAACGCTAAATAACTTTAAGGCACAAATTCTTATCTAAGGCAAGCCAACCAGGAGACAGACATAACATGGCTTAGAGAGTAAATTAGCTTTTAAGAATAAACAAAATCAAATGATATTATCAATTTTTCAGCCCATTCTGAAAAATTGTCACTTTTGATGGAAGAATTTAAACCCAATCTGGAGAATTGATCACTTCTCAAGCCAGAGTTTGAATCCAATCTAAAGGATTGATTAACTTTGTTGTTGGGGTTTGAATCTGATTTTAAAATCAAGTAACTCTACTTCAAAAAAGGTCTTAAGATGCTTGCCAAAACCAAAGGGGAAAAATCAGATGATTATTTTGTCTAATAAACATGGCAAATCAAACTAAAGAATTGGTATCTCAAACCTATATAGATCGTTTATTTGAGGTAGGAGGACCATGGGACAAAGTATACCAAAAGCCCCTATAAATATAAATGCTATCAATAAATTGACTTTTACTGTTCTTATAAACATTTTGGTCTTTGCTAATCTTTTGCAAAAAATCAAGGATGTTTGATGGTAATAAATTTTTCCCTTAATCATAAATTTATTAAAAAATACTAAAAAGTGGTTTTCTTTACATATGACATCACTTCCAAGTGACTTAAAAAACAAGTTCAATTTTCACTACTGCCTCACTGCACCAATCTCCAAATTTATGTCATCAGATCCACCACCTGCTGCCCCAGTATGGGCTGCGATGCTCTACCCTCTAGCGTTTACCACCCAGCAGGCAAAAGCATGTGGACTGGCTATCAAGTCTGCAAAATACATCCAGCCGCTATGTCCCTCCAAGCGACTTAGTACTCCACCTCACACAATTCCACCCAATCCACCCCCATCCCCTAGCCCTACCCCAATCCAATATTCACTTTTGCCTCCGCATCAATTACAAACGTTTTTTTCTGTATGCTGACAAGGTGATAATTGAGCTGGCAATGGCCACCTTTAAGCCAGCAGGGTTTATCGACTTTTGCCCTTACAAGGGCTATTTGATATTGGATTCCTCATCAAAGAAGATGCAGCCGCTGAAGCAGCTATGCCATTAATCCATAAAAATACCCCTTACCACCAACTGATCACGTCACACTAATGATACAACACTTGTGGAATCCTTTGTGAACCTTCCCTCACACCTTCCCCAACAAGCACTTTATGAGGAGTTGATGTCAGGATTGTCCAAGTATGGTAAAAACCCTATTCTTCAATTCATTGTCTCAAGTGGTGCTGAACACCTCGCAACACCTCAGGCAATGACCACCATTACCCCTATCCTTGCTGAACATGGCCCAGCACATCCCACTCAAAGCCTATATCCCATCTGCACCCAACCATTTCTTTTGGTCCCACAATGACAACGGTCACATAATTTGCTCACTCTATGAAATGGACCAAACCAAAAAGGTATGTCAATATAATTTAAACCCTGCAAACGTGGCCAATACTACCCATGAGGCCAAACCAACAGTATCTGAGTAGTAATTTTGGCTGCCCCAACCCCACAGGCCATGCACTCAAATCAGAAGCAAAATCTAGCACCTCAAACCCAAGCTGGCCAATGCACACCCATTTCAACCAATTGGGTGCAGACTTGGACCACTGTTTAATCCAGAAAATCTCTCTCTCCCCAAAACCTACCAAACCAAAATCACCTACCTACATATCATCTTAAATCAACCAAAATCCCTGGAAACTATTGGAAGAAGTGACCAAATTGAGGTGAAATTGTCCCACCTCAGAGTTATCCAATTGATTAAACACCCTATCTGAATTAAGACTTTGATACCACAGCCCCAACCAACCAATATGTCCCCAAACCCAAAACTTTTTCCAAAGTGATCACAAAATTGCTACAGTCACGGTGGTCACACCTGATAACCCCTTTTCGCATACTGTGTGCAAAATCTGTCATGGAATTTAAAAAAGGGCTGCACCCCCTTGTTCCCCTCCAATTTTCCTCCTACTGCAAAAGATGAAATACAACGCCTATATAAAACTGCCACCACCAATGTCAAGCATGTCGCTGAACTGAAAGATTTTTCTCCATTCACATGCACCAAGAGCAAATACTGCGAAATTAGAACAACTTTATTGGACCCACATCCAGGCCGAGCACCACGTTGCCATACTCATATAAGCTTTAATCCAGGCAAAATTGTTGATCTCAACAACTATCTACTCCACCTCAACACTCATCCTGCAGATGCCCCAACCCCTTACTCGCAGCATTGATACGCCTCTACAATGCTGAGCCTGATGATGACCCACCCAATCCCCCCCCCCTCCACCAAGATGAGATAAGCGCCTCACCACTATGCCACCTGGTAGGTAATTTTCTCTTTTTGTTTTGTGTTTTGCTGCCCAAAAAGGGCAGTAGATTCATTTTTTAATTTTAGTTCTTTTTAGTTTTGGAGTTTAGTTTTGCCACTGTCTGTCCCCTAGTTGGCTTGCCTCAGTTAAAAAAATATATAATACTTACATTTGGGTCTTTGGATACCATGAATTTTTATGTGAACAGTCAGATTTTTCTCTGATCCTGGAAAATTTCTGGTGACTTCTAACAGTATCCCCAAGTCCCCAGTGAACCTCAATAACTGCCATGAAATATAATGATTCTGCCTCGGAATATTTTTTGTACTGTTAAAGCCCTCATTTCTTTTGGGATGTAAGGGATATAATCCAGCTTCTATTTTTTTCAAGACCCTAAAGTTCTGGTGGGCTAGTCACCTCAAAGGGCATAAAAAACTACAATATAACTAATGGATTTAAGAGAAACATTGGTTTATTTGGATGGAACATCGCACTATCCAAAGTACTTGAGATAAAATGAAAAAAAATAAATGTTTAATATTAGTGAGAGGTAAATAAGTTACTAAGTAATAGATGGAAACCAAATCCCTTGATTAGTGAAAGCTCTCAGAATTATTTGAAAATATTAATAAATTGTAAATAATCAAATGATTGAGTATACTCAGTTTTAATCGCTGGTAATTGGTATATATAATTACTATTTGGATCAGTCCTCAATAGTCTTAGAACAGCTAGTTCATCAGAATAATAATTGCTATTGAGGTTAACCCCAGATACATCAAAATAGCTTGTTTCAATTTAATGAGGAAAACGAATCAGAATTCATTAATAAATGAGTATAATTGAGTTTTGGCCCTGAGTTAGAGGCTTCACTTCTAAAAGGACGAATACCAGAAGAACACCCTCAAAGTCTCAGCTAGGAATCAAGAGCCAAGGTGTCTTCGTCCAAGTTGGAAGAGTAGGGGTCAACATAACTTTTAGGTTTATTTTGGTAAAATTTGGGCAAAATAAGCAAATAAGATTCTTATGGCCATAGTTTTGTAAAGACAAAGAGAGATCCTAACCAAGTGAGGTTTTATGAATAAAAGGTAGATTACATAGATATAATGATGAGATCTGGTAAGAGTTATCTTCAACTTCAGTCACTAGTAGGGATATAGGCGTAGATGGCAACTTGCCTGGCCTATTGAAAATCATTGGAATTATTTGCCGCCAATGTATTTTGGTTTCCTTGGCATTAAATCACTGATAGCCCTTAAATTAGCTCATCACGATTGAATGGGGTTCATGAAAAAATAATCATATAAACTTTTTATCTATCCTTGACATTAGTCACCAGTTGATCAGAAACTGAAATGTATCAGGGATTGCCCCGCTAATTAAAATTAAATATCAATGTAAGTAAAAAAACAAAATATCTCATTAGTTATATTAATTTTATTAAGTCCCTGGTTTAAGCGGATTGGACCAGCTGGCAAAAACACTCCAACTGGTATCACTTGGATAAAATCATCTGGGAAAATCATCTAACTTATCCTACTGAGGAAATTCTGTTTTCAGGTTAGAATAGCTGGAAGAATACATTAACTGATACCAACAGGACCAGATCATCCAGGAAAAACTCCAACTTATCCTACTGAGGGATTTCTGAGGTGCGCTCAGATTCTTATGGCGTCTTACACAGTCAGCGCCTGATCAAAGGTCTTATTCCCTTAGTTCAACCTGGGCTTGACCACTTGACAGCTGGCGCATAGGCCCAAGGCATTATTTCTCCTCCTCCTTACTGGGTTTTATTTTATACGAGGAGCTTGGGAGAACCTGGCAGGGAGCATCACGTTTGTCAGGATGAGGGTACATACTATAATTGTCCCTCTGTTGCGTCAGGGACTATGAAGTGCCCAGTGGCTAGTCACCATAAAGGTCATAAGAGCCTACAATGCGACTAATGAATATAAGAGAACGATGGTTTATTTTGGATGGTACCTTACACTATTAAAATAATGAGGCGAAAAGTGAGAGAGAATAAAGCTTCAGGACAAGTGGGAGGTAAGTAAATTACTAAGCAATATGTGGCAAATAAATGACCAGCTTGGTGAAAATTCTCAGCATCAGTTGCTAATAGCATAAAAATTAATCTTAAATAATTAAATGATTAGTGATCATTGACTTTAGTTGCCAAATATCAGAATATATGAATCGCTATCAGGATTAGACATTAATAGTATAAGAGCAGTTAGTTCAGTAAAATAATAATAAATGCTATCAAGGATCATCCTTAATACACTCATTTAGCTTAATTTTGTTTAATGAGGAGCACAAATTGACATTCATTAATAACTGATTATAATGAGTTGTGACCCAACTTAGAGGCTTTACCTCGAATATGGTGAATCCTGGAAACTTCAATGAATAGGCGGTTCACATAGATGTAGGAGAGCCTTCTGCCGCATCACATAATCTGCAATTGCCAGCTTCTATAGAGCTGGATCTTACTGCCCCATCCACTGAAAATTATCAGCTACATATCTCACACTTCTTATATTTTATAAGGCTCCTTATTACTAAGGCCTTCATAACAGGAGTACAAGATAATCAGAAATTATCTTTAGCATGCTACTTAGATAATAAATCTATTCTTTACTGTTACCATTGATATTAACAAGTTAGAGTAGGACATACCAAGCGCTACTTGCATCAATTTATCTAACTAACTCTATACCATTTGTTGCAGGCGGTTAGATTCCATCATCCAGAACAGCTCTGGCACCTTGATTTAAATAAAATAATTACATAATCAGCTCATTAAATTCTATAACTCTGTCTACACTTTTTTATTTAACCGAGGTAAGCTAACCAGGAGATGGACATTTCCTAAAAATTAAAGCCTAAAAATAATTCCTCACCAAAATAAAATGAACAAATCGCCCAAAATAAGCAGATGACACACACATAATGCAATCTCAACCAACCAGGCGGGACAGCGGAAACCACTTATCCCTCCATGGCGGAAGGGGAGGGGGGGTCAGGGGGCTCATCCTCAATAATATCTTCATCCCAAAGCATAGCACGGGCTACAATGGAGAGCGGGGGTGTCAGGGCGTCAGCTGGATGTGGAGCTATATTTCTGAAAATCAGTGTGGTATTAAAGCATCCAATATATATAAGGGTTCCAATGTAATTTAATAAAGTTAATTCAGCTTTCATGTGTGCGTTGGGTAGTTTTTTGAAAGTGGCGATATTAGTGCAGATAAACTTTGATTTGGAATTCCATGCTATCTCTGCCACATGCTGGATGGCGTCATTGGCTTCTTTGTGGGCTTTGATCAACATGTCTTTTTGTACCTTATTGGTTTGGAAGGAATATTGGGAGAAGGGATTCCTCCTGAAAATATCGCCACTGATTTGGTGGCAGATTTTCTGAAAGGATGACAATCTTTTTTGGTCATTGCTTTGACCACCAGCTGGTGGTTGCTACGGAACGTTTCAGCATTTTGCTGGGGGGTGAATAAGTGAGGGGGTAGTTCCTCGCTATTGTTTATATATACAAACTACTTGATTTGTATATTGTGGTTCTCAATTTTATTCCCATACTCAAGAATTTCGGCCAATAAGTCCCAAAGATTTAAGTTGACTTGAATTGGGGAGTTGGCATATTCCTGTGGATTGTTTGGTGTGTTGGAGGATGCATGGGATCAAACTGGGGTTCAATCTTATGTTTGATTATATGGAGCGTTAGTGGAACTGGGGTGAGGAGGAGGCTGATTGGTGGCTGCAGATGCAGCTGCAGCAACAGGCTTTGGGGAGGGGGAGGTAGGATTGCACCCCATATTAAAGGTGGCGCAGGATGGGCGGCGGAATGGATGCTAGTGGATGAGAAAACAACACCATCAGAAGCGGCTAGGGATGGGCATTTGCTTTTCAAGTGGTTCAACTCAAAACATATCAGACATATCATCTGTCCACCCTCAATATGGGCCCAAAACGGATGGTTGGAAGCAGAGGAGATATTGGCATGGGGGAATTGACAGGGCAAATTTACTTGAATTGGGGCTGATCTTGGCATACACCTGAGTCCCATCTAGGCGTTTGGCCCCATTTGGGACCACAAATTGCAGGATGGGGTTGGAGCTATAGGCTTCCAAACCTTCCATCAGCTCCTGATGGAGCACCTTAGGGGAAGGTGGGCGGTCAAACCAGCGAATCGGACCATCAAAGTGGTATCCACTGGGAGCCAGGTCCAAGTTGTGGGGAGAGGGGTACCCTGGAAAACCAGGGGCACAGTTGCCACTATGGCGGCATTAGTTTCACATATGAAGCCAAGCTTAAAATACCCATTATAGGGGCAGAAGTCAATAAACCCAGTGGGATGCATCACCGCCTGAGCCATTTCAATAATGGCTTGGTCATGGTAGGGAAAAGTTTCCCATAGTTGACCTGAAGGCCAAAATGAATCTTGCTCCAGGGGAGCACCAGTGGGCAGCGGGGTACCACTTGGGTTTGAGTGAGGTGGGCAATGAGATCCTTGGGAGGAACGAATCATCCCAGGGGTTTGGTGTGACTGGGCGAGCTAGTTTGAGCACATTTTCCTATCAGATGGAAAATAGTGGGGGGATTTTTGCCGCTGCCCCACACTGGGGCAGCCGGTGGGAAATCTGATGACATCAGAGTGAGACTATGGTGGGAAATTAGGATTTAAATATTAATTAATTATGTAAATTGCTTGGAAAGTTATGCTGAGCGGAAAGAGAGAGATTAACTCTGTCTACACTTTCAGTGGATAAATTGGAGTAAATGACTTTATTTTGACAGCTTTTGAATGATGCATGGTTGGGATTTAAGTATCCCCACATTACCCAGTTTAATTAATTTATAAAAATCTGCATGTCCACTAGGGAAAGACTTTATAGTGGATGTGATAGTTATAGATTACATACAATAATTACTGTTCAGAGAAATACTCTAGTAAACGTTAAGTAATCAGCAAAAATATTAGTCTGCCAGATCGCTAATGTTTGTTGGGGATATCCATGACAATAAACACTTGATTAGGCTGTCAATTTGGACAATAATAATATTATTAGCTTGTAGGAGTCAGATGAATTCTTTTGTTGATCAACTAAGAATTTATGAGTTTCTAGCAATTTATGGCGCCATATATATAAAAAAACTTGTGAGGTAACCTTTTTGGTATCATAACCTGCTGTTTATGGGTAAAAGTAAAATTAGTTATAAGTTGGTAACATAATAAGGGTGACATGCTAGGGTTGAGTGAAAGCGTTAGGATATGTTCCTCAATTAAACCTGGAAGAAGGTGAATTGATGGTGAGCGGTGGGATCTGACTAAAACTGATGAGGAAGATCACCATTTTTCATGATTTTGGAGGTTAATTCATTATTGACAGGCTGCCATTTTTCAATTAAGGCGCCAACGGAAAGTTGGGTCCCAAATTTCCCCATAGATTACCTTGCATTTTATCAGATAAACAGAAATTGATACAAAAAACTCAAATACTTTAGTAATTTAACAGCCATAAATTTAGTGTATAATTTACTCTTGGGACTAGAATGGAAGGTTAGGATGTCCTTTTCCTTTTTTTCTATTGTTTCCAAGATCTCCACAGACTCTTAGTTAAGAGAAAGAAGAAGAACCTCTGAACCTAATTTTAGGTTAAATTCTATTAGAAAGAAAAGTTAAAGGGAGAAGTTCCCTACCATTTCAGAATTATCTTCAAGGTTTAAGAGGACAAAGCACCAGTTTGGAGTTTTACTTAGTACCCTGTTGGCCGTGAGAAATTCACCTAGAGTAATACTTTTTATACTATTACTGCCCAGTTTAATTACCCTTCAACAATTTATACAAAGCATATATCAGAGACCATTGCAGTTAATAGGAGAGCTTAAGCGATCCACAATCCTGAAAGCTTAAAATTTCACAGCTCTCAAAAAGTTAACACAAATAGTCTGTTTAACTCACCTTGATGAAAGGGTATAAGGTATGTCCATCAATACCTCTCTACTACTTTTTTTAGTACTAGATGGTACCTCTCTACTACTTTTATGATATAGAAATCATTTTATACAACCAGTTGGAACTAGCACAGCTGAAATACAATCCCAGATTAAAACAATAAAAGAATTCTTTGGAGATTATACTAATTATATTTAGTAATTAGTTCATCAACCCCAGAAAACTCTGGACAATAACCAATTTAATGGTTCTCAGGGGGTTCCTGGTATTCCTGGGCATCATAGAAAACTGGATTACCTGATTCTTCTGAAACTCATGGGTTGGCTGGTGCACCTGGACGCTCAGGTACTCCTAGAAGATCTGGCCACATAAGCCTCTTGGGCATCCCAGGACTCTAGGTCCAAGTAATACTATATTGATTCCATAAGATAGACTCAAATACTCAGCAGCAGTGCAACTGCTAAATATCTAGTTAGAACGCATGGGTAAGGGGAGCGAATTCACTCAAGATGGGGTACCTTTTGATGTGGAAGTATCTCTATCAGCTCATAATGGGCAATTGGAACCTTGACAATATTACATGCCTCTGTGCAAAGGTTAGAGCAGAATTTACCCTCTATTAAACAGTGTCAAATTGAGTTTGAAAAATCATAGTGTAAAAATGATTTTAGGCAGTTGAACCAGACCTTTGCTTCCAAAAAAAGCCCTTCATTCATCCAGAAAGAAAATTAACCCTATTTTGACAAGGTGAATAACTTGCGCCATCAAGTGGATGGTATTCAACCACAAATCTCTCTTTTACACAAACCCTTTCATGCTATATGTGTAACTCCTGTATTCATCCATGTAATTAATCAACTTACCTTTCCATGCACTCATATAAACCCTCATTTAAAGACATATATGTCCATGGGAGAATGAAGTATTTTTTCCTTCTTTTACTGTTATTAGAGTGCTCTGGAGAGGATACCAATCAACAAAAACTCAAGCATGTATCCACTTACCTCAGCTGAGTTTCCAAAATAACAACCCACTTTAAGTCCTGAGGATACCCCCTAGACCTCAACCTGGAGGATCATTCCTTTATAACCAAGAAGGGGCAAAGATGGCTGCCTTCCCTCTCATCAACCAGGGTGATCTAGACCATTTGGTAGATGAGAGGTGGGTGTTGGACTATCTCCTGAAGGTTGTCACATTACCCTCTCTTTTCACCACCCTGTAGTTAGTGGAGAATATCAAGGGATTGTGTCAGGAGATTGTAGTGGACAGAAGCCATCACGATCAGGAAAGTCGCAGCCTCTCACCATGCCATAATGCATCCTCTTTTAGTTTAAGTTATTAATGGTACTATGTCAATACTATATGAAATGAATAGTTCATATTAATCTTGGATTTATTATCACCTATCCAACTTCCCTCCTTGCTGCTAGTGAAGGCAAGCCCACCCTTAATGGTACCAGACATACAAAACCCAATTAATTAAAAATGGAACCACCCTACCTGCCTTGGCTTTGGGAACAACACACCAGCTGTCAACGAAACTTTGGAAGATCCCTAGGCAGAATTATACCGCCAAAAACTTTTGTAAAAAGTTTGATACCAATCCAGAAGGTCACGTCAAATCTAAATTAATAATGGATTCTCTTCTATATGTCAATCCTTCAGAATCAGCCACAATAGTGTTAATAGATGGTTATAAACCCCCTATTATTCAACCATATGGCTCTTAAGACAGCAGGCCCCAACAGGTCCTGCTGTCAATATACTTTATTTTGTTTTACAATAAACAAGAACCCTTGAAAAAGTATCTGAATATTGAAATACTTTAGTTTCAAGTTTTCTGTAATACTTGTCAAGCTGCCTGTTTTTAATTCAGTGCAATGATTGGGCCATAAAGGCGATTATAACTATGATGCTTCCTATCCTTCTTGAGTGAAGATATTGGAAAAAGCCTGTTGAGATTTAGTTTGACCAACCATATGAGATTGGCCACAGCAGTAACATCTCATTGCTCTATAGACCTCTCCTAACCACCTTGTCCTGCTGGGTGTTTCTTTCAGCTGATAAAATCTCATCAATCCGCCATCAGATATTTCACTAGCATTTTCTGACTCAAATCCAAGTTTTCTATAAAATCATTTAACATACTTCAATGCTTTTGACAAATTAATCCCTTGTAATTCATCAATTGGATGTCCAGATTCTCAAACTTGTCATATCTTAACAATCAAAAAATATACAGAATTAATCACCCAAACAATATCCAAAAGATGTACCCAACACTGGAAAATAAACCATTAAGATAAACTGACGATGAACAGATGACCACACAGTTTCAGCATCCACGTGGACAGCCCATTGGTGGACCATTTATGGAATTTGCTAAAATATTCGGGAGCTTCTGGAATGCTGACTCACTAGAGACCCAAGTATAAATTGGAAGGGTTTTGTATTATAAAAGGACAAATGTGATAATGAACATTTTGGTATCTACTTTTTCAGTGAAATTTTTGGATTACTTTTGAAACAGATCTTTTAGTGCTAAAAGTTTTCAAAATTACAGCGAATTTGGAAATTTTATCTTTAATATAAGCCTGTTTTATATAAAGTTTCATGTTTATTTTTAGGTATACTGTCTTTGTAAAGTTTAACTTATTTTGAGTGCAACTTAACCTGTTACTATTTTGCTCAATTGGTTCTCAATTGCAACACTCTGGTGATCACTCTAGGGTCACTTTTGATAAAACCATAGGAGAAAGCATGGAATTAACTACCATGAGTCAAAACATTGGTCACTTCACTATTGGATTCAGGGACAGGTATCGCCTCAACCCATGAAAATAGAGGAGCCTAACTGAAACCACTTCCACTTCAGTAGTTCAGAAAACAAGGAAGTCGATGCTCCTTTTATGGAGCTCGTCCCCATAGGGCTGATAGCCTCCCAGTCACTCGATAGGATGGCTAGTGTTTCTTGAACATGTTAAAGTGATCATAAAATGGCTCCTTTGTGGGTACTTTCTCTCTGCTGTAGCTATCAAAAAGCCCACTTGAGGGATGTTCAGAAGCTATAAATACCAGGACTATCTGTATGTGAGCTATCATTTAGTTTGATGAAATTACATTGTCTGCTGTAATCAAAAGAGTGCTACTCAGGAGCTAATAGTTAAAATTATTACCTTATAAATTCATCCACTGATCTGCCAGACCATGTTGATCCACGCCTAGAAGCACATTGAGATCAGCAGAATATTTGAGTTCAAAGAGGCTCAAAGTTGAGACAAAAGGCCCCTGGTGTACTGAGTATATGGCAACTTTTAAGAAGTTCACCTAGTCATTCTACACAGCCAACGTCAGGCAGGAAAAACCAACCGCCAATTAGACAACCTTGCTAACCAACTAACAGCAGCTTGGCTTACTTAATTGGCAAAATACTGGACAGTGTGGGGTATCAAACTAATGGGTGTCAATGTACCTCATAACTGCAGCCAGATTGAGGAAGACCTGAGATCAGAAGTGGAATAACATCAGTTTCAAAGGCTGTTAATCAAGAAGTCCACACTCAGCCAGGTCGCACCATCAGGCAGTTGTTAGAAAAATTAAGGCTGGTATCTTGGTTGCCTCTTTGATGCGTTATTTGATCACCACAACCAAATTCACAACCTCAAGTAGAGCATCAAGGCAGGTCAAGACAGACTCTAAGTTTTATAAAGTGTGTCCAAAGCCATCCAGCTTTCTAACTTTCTGTATGAATAGTTTAGCTCATTGAACAACCTCTTACAGGCCCAAGTCCTGAGACTTGCACACCCCACTGAAGAAATGTTTCCCTGAAAGTACAGCTTGCAAGCACTGAATTAAAGCTGGCAGAGGCTAAACAATCATTGCAGAGTGAGCGCCAACATTTTTCTAACAAACTAGACCAGTTTTAGGATGAATAAAGGTGTGAACTCTGTAGATGCTAGCAGGTTTTCCCCTCCAGAAAGTTAAAATGGACCTTCTCTGATGCACGTGAGTCTAGTTCAAAGGACTTAGAATCTGAAGGTGATGAGGCACTCTCAGGGCTAGATATTTTGGTGGTTCTGCTATATTATCCATCCATTAAAGTTGACTCATACCGTTACTCCAAAAACTCTTTTTTGTTCCGCTCCAGATGTTCCAGACAACTGCAATTAAACACCATCTTGCCCTACGAATATTTCCAGACAACCCACCTCGACCAGCCTAAACTTTGGCTCAAAACCAGCAGTACTGACCTACCAACTGCAAAGTGAGCCTTGCTGATCAACCGAGAATGCTGGCAGTTATAGGTTAACCCATCAATTTTCCAAAGTTTGACAAGAAGGTGAACATACACACCTTTTTTTAGCTATTTGAGATTAGCATGGATGGTGAAGCGGCAAGGCTAAACTGGCAATGCTAATGCAACGTTGGACCAGAGATTCAGGGC
>JAKSZP010015355.1:0-21615 GCA_022478985.1 Massospora cicadina | reverse complement strand
GCAGTTCTTTTAGCCATCAAGCATTTTTGGCCCTACCTCTATGGTACTCATTTTTACTATTATTAACGACCATTCTTCCCTTTGATGGCTGCAACAAATGAAAGACCTGGATGGACGGTTTACCAGATGGGCCCTACGACTACAAAGCTATGACTTCACCATCACCCACCGCGCCAGTTTCATTCACCAAAACGCTAACAGACTCTCTAGAATGCCAGTATTAGCAGTCCTGACCCTGGAGGAGGATCTGCTCTATGACTTGATAGGACAGCCTGAACGTTGGGAGCTTGAATCCCGCCGTGTCCAAGCCAAACTCATCCGGATGACTCAAGACACCCAGATCAAGAATGGGTTACTTACAAATAGAGTCAACAAGAAGTGGCTTCCCTACATCTGACCCTCCTCTCATACTGATGTCATCCTGGAAGGCCACGCTACTGTTGGGCATGGTGCGGTCAAGAAGACCCATGAGTGGCTGAAGTCTCGCTGCTATTGGGACCAAATGGTCGAAACCATCCAAGAGGTTCTGGAAGCCTGTATGACCTGCCGATCCCAAGACTGGGCCAACCCTCGATATCAGCACTCCATCGTTGCACCAACCAAGCTTTTCAATGTTGTTGTATCGACATGGTGGGTCCCCTTCCCACTGGTCTACATGGTCACAAGTATATTATTCTTGCCATAGACCATCTGACTAAGTGGGTCGAGGCGATCTCTGTTCCTGCAGCCACAGCTAAGGCTACCACATTGTCCTTGTTCGCTCCATTTTCACCCAGCATGGGTGCCCCCAGACCTTGCTCTCAGACAATGGTTTGAACTTCACCTCCCAGATAGTACAAGATTTAACTTCGCTATTTGGAACCACCCAGAGTTTCGCTGCCCCCTACCATTCTTCTACTAATGGGGTGGTAGAACGGGCTAACGGAACTCTTGTCTCCATCCTGCAGAAGTTGGCCGCCTCAGATCCTGCCCGCTGGAACCATTATTTGCCCAGTGCCCTGCTTGCTTACCAGTTAAGCTATCACCATGTTATCAAAATTTCTCCATTTGAAGCCCTGTATGGGCGGGCCCCATGACTACCCAGTAGCTTCCAGCCCCTGTTCAAAGCCTCCACTCCCAAGAACGCCAATTTAAATATGAGGGCCCTTGCCAATGAAATTGTCTGGCCCCAATCCCAAGCCACTCAAGGCATTGTTATCACCATTGGAAGAGAGACATCCCGATTGAATCTTGAATGACCCTCCTTACCAGAATTTCAACTAGGTGACCTAATTCTCTTTTATCATCATCAACCTGGAGGCTGATAGAATAAGCTCAACGTACTGTGGTCTGGGCCCTACAAAGTTATACACAAGGTGAAGTCTGAGTACTCCATTGCTGACATCAATCAAGGGACTGTTGTAAACCGAGTGCATGGTCAATTCCTTTAGCCGTACACCCCCTCTGACAGGATCTTGAAGGGGGCCTTGTTGGGATTCGAGATAAAAATTGTCTCAAATTCCCATCTTCCAAATCTGGATGTGCTGAATTGGTCATCAAACCCAGCCAATAAAAAACTCTTTCAGGATCATCCTCACCTAGTCCTGAGTCACTTGGAGTGGGCTTTCCACCTTCTCAGTCAGGTGAGTGACGCTATCCATTGAGGACGCTCTTGAGGAGGCCATTCCAGAAGGTTAGTAAAGATCCTGATTGGATGAGGCTCCAAAGATCCCAAAGGCACCGAGTCCTGATGCACCCTATAAATATTAAAGCATTTTAATTTAATAAAGTATTTGGTAAACTAACCCATATTTTCCCATTTCCTCTTCAATGCTCTTTTCTGATTTTCCAGCTTTGAGCCACCACAAACCCTGGCACCAGTCTAAGGAACTGTAGCGCTGACAGAAGGCATGGGATGCTGTGTAAGCAACTGAACTGCTCTCTTTCTGGAGGGAAGCAATTCCTTCTCTGGCTGAATTAGAGGCTGGGGAAGCCCATTCAGAAGGTCGTGGAAGGCAGGATCAGCGGGTGTTCCCATGAGGAAGAGAAGGCTGGAAATACTCCAGATGGGAAAGCCTCTTTGTCCTTCGGGACTGGCTTAAGGTGGGGGGAGGTAGCAGTGTCTGCCTCTCAGATTTCACAACCGCCAGGTTCCAGAAGCTAAAAGACAGAGAGCTTTGCTCAAAGTATTTGTCCCAGATCACTTGAAAAATGTGACCTGGCCTGATGGACCTGTGGGGGAGGAGGGTTAAGGGATGCTGGTATATACCATTTCAGAACTTTCTCTTCCAACTCCGCAGCAATATCCTGGTCGCTGGGACGACTCTGCATAAGTGGAGTAAACATAAGGAGGATGACCTTCTTTATGCCTGTAAGGTATGTGGAGGGGTGGAGACGGCAAAGCACATCTTCACAGAGTGTCCATCAGCGGATGCTGTGTGGAGTAGTGTTTTCCTTTGGTATGAAGCATACCAACCAGGGGGTAAGTTATCCTCTGGTCATCTCGCATAGCCAGAGATCCTGACTGCGTATGCACCACCAAGTCTGCTTGCAGACAAGGAGGGGTTCAGGGTCTATTGCACAATATGGGGGAGGTGATGTATGGTCTATGGTTTGCCAGAAACGAGCAATGCTTCACTTCAGAAGGAATCCAGGCAACAAGCTCCCTGGCCATAGTCAAGCGACGGCTAGAAATAGCTGTAGAAAGCTATGACAATCCTCTTTCCTCAAGTAAGACCAACTTGGGGATCAGTCTGGTTTCATTCCTCGCAGTAAGGGATGGGAGGCATATCTCAGAACTGGCTGGGTAGCCTTTTCTACCTGGTATACCAAACAGTGAAGTATATGTCAGTTTAGGGGTGGTGTGAGCCACCCCATCTGCAGTTGGGCCCACTTTGTTGGTGCTCAGATTCGAAAAGCCCCAGTGCAGCAGGGGCAGTACCCTGGGTTTCATCCCGCAAAGTTGCCTGTACTGGGTTCCCTAATGGTCACACAAAAAAAACTCAAAAAATGGCTAACATAGCCCAATACAATTCTTTGAGAGGATCGCAGGCATGGCATAAAGCTATCTGAATATCTAAACGGCTCAGAACTTTATCCCATACAATACCTGAGCCAAGTAGCAAACTTGATCAGCAAAGGTCAAGTTCTTTATCTGGTTGAAGATCAAATACCAGATAAGCGGTTTTATGGCCTATCATCTTTCTTCCCCGCAAAATCATCAATAATAATGCTTTGGCATTAAGGTAAGACATACTTAATTAAATTATTCTTGTAGAACATACTCCTGATTTATAGGGATCGAACAATTTCATCAGCATGGACAGCTTATAATTGTAACAATTGATGATCATACATGAATCTCATAAGGTTGGGAATTATGAGATTTGTGTGCATTGATAGTTGAAATTTCATTATTCTGAGTAGGAGTTTCCTATTCAGTTTGATAACGGAATAAAAATATAATAAATTAATATTTGATTGGTTGTTCATGCTGAGGTTCCCTCCAATTCTCCGTCAAGTTACCTGGATGCCATCAATTATGGAGGCCTGTGCACCCCTCATTACCTACAATTCATTTAGCCTTTTTAGGAAAAGTATATCAAAGCAAGGTCAGCCCATTGGACCTCACTTTGGAATTCTATCCTGACTTTGAGTCCATTACCAATAAAGGCCGCTATTTGCTGGATCTGTTTATTTAATTTTATTTATTTAAGCAAGGATTGGGGGTGCGGATGATGGTACGATGAGGAGGAGAGGAGAGGGGGTGGACGCGCCGGGATCCTCTTGAGAGTGGCCTTGCCCTGGTGAGAGGGGAAAGAGCCAGAGTGGCCTGAGGTGACAGAGGCTGGTTGACTGCACCTCAGCCAGGTAACCTCAAGGCGATTGAGGCCGTAGGGATGCACCTCAGCCCAGATGCCCAGCAAGGCCATCCATTTGGACAGGACCATATGGAGTTGGTATGGCAACATATGGGGGTGGTGGTTTAGGGCTGGTGGCGGGCTGGGCCTTGGGAGCCCCGTCCATTACAATAATGGCATTGATAGTACATCATGATTTCAAATAAACTTATGAAAGTATGGATATTTCCATAGCAATCAAATTTTTGGCAAGTTGACTGGGTCATGGAAGGAGAAGGTGCCAAAGTAACTTGAAGGTCAGAGTTGATAGAAGCGATGGCTGCAGCAGCAGAGCTGGCAGTAGCAGGTGATAGGGATAAAGCAGTAATAAGGTGGTCCAGTAGTTATCACTCCTCATAAAATATTAGGAATTATAATATGACAAATTGGCTTGGCAATGCGCTTATTTACGCTTATGCATAGTATTCTCAAGATCTTGTCTATGTTGCTTTACTACACTAGTAAAGCGTGACATTCCACCATAATTTTAGCTCAGCCTTCCCTGCTTCTGGATAAATTTAACCAACTAATAATTTAAATCCTTTATTCTCTGCCTCCAAGAATATACCAAGCTGCATAAAGTTTTTAGCTCCTGGTATATTTTAGTGATAGCGGGAGCTGCTTCTTCATCTGTTCATTTGGATGTAAAGCTTCAGCAAATGGTTTGTGATCTAGAACTTGGCTAAGCCACCACATAGTCTGGTTCATCATAAGAGCTGTACAGTGTGTCGCCATGACAAGTGTCATCTAATTATAACATCTTGGTGCTTAGTATATCCAAAACAGGGCACCAAATATGTGCCCTCTTTGAGAACCAAATGTTGTTTTCACGTTTAGGCTCAACTAAAAACAGCATATGATGGAACTTCTTAAAATAAACCAAATTGGACTGTATGATGACAGAGACCCATCAATAAAATTATCACCTATATAAGACAAACCAACCAGGGTATGGACATTATTAAAAGAGAGAAAGAAAGAGAACATTGACATGAAACTTGAGTAGGGTCAACTCAGTCAGAAAAAGTTTTTTACCTCTGGATTGGATTAGGATTTTTTCTGGTTACGTCATGGTAATGTTTTTGATGTTGTTGAAATACTAACCGCCAATAGCTTCCTTCAGCTGGCACCCCAATCAATGTGCAAAAGGTGGGAATTAGCTGCAACCTTCAGGTTGGTAGCCATGTGCCCTAATGACTCTCCTTTCACCCCCAACCCATTAATAAGTGATAAAGTAATTATCTTCAAGGTTCTTATTATTCATCTTATAAAAGCTAGGTCAAAGGAAAGATCCTCTCAATTTTCCATTACCATCATAATAAACTAAACACTAAAGTTCCAAGAAGTGCGTAGTTATTTATGGAAAATTATAGAAATCATTGACTTGGAATTTTGGAGATAAAAACCTAACAATCGTTTTTATGCTGGCAGGCAAGAGAGAAAATTATAAAGATAAAAAGGTATTGATTTATGATGCTATAAAGCCCTGTAAATCGATAGTAAGTGATCTGAGGGATATTGTCAGTGGGGTAGTAAGGATTTGACCCTCAGTAGCTATCATCGTCATGTCCCAGAGTAAATCAATAGAAACTAATCTTATCAATTACTAGCTACAAAAGAAAGTGGGTCCATGGCCAAGGTAATCCGCCATAACTTAATTTGACAAATTGACATCAGCATTGAGGCAATCAATCATAAATCAATTCAACAGATTGATATTGGCGTCAAGGCCCAAGGAATATAAATCTTTAGCTATAATAAAGATTTTAATAAATTAAATAATTGAATGGTTGGTCAGACCAATTTTTAAAAGGTGGCTTTTTAGAAGGTTAAGGTGTTGATCTATTTTTTTAGTATAATAACCATTTTAAAATTATACTAAAATACCTGATCTAAACGTTGCTCTGCGCAGATACTGCCACCCTTTTACTGTCAATATTCCAGAGAAACACCTGAGTGATGAATTTCTTTCTACCAACTATGCTGTACTTGGCCATTTTGTGAATGATTATTCATTTGATCCATTAGCGCACTAAATTGATGATGAAGCTGAAGCTGAGTTTGAACTTAATTTAATTCAAAAACCCTTTCATTTAAAATACTATGCCCAAAGACTTTTTCTTTCTCGTTGCAATCACTATTGCAACCTATTCAATTCAAGACTGAATCTAGTTTGATAATCTCACAGAGGAGATTAGTCTGCGCCCATGTCAGGGAGCAGTTGGGCAAGCAAGGTAAGAGGAGCAGGTGGAAGGCCCGCGGCTCCAACGTTCAAAAACGCCCCGGAGAATCTGGCAGAATAGACAAAAATCTTAAAAAACTGGCGGTCACAATTTCCCCAGAGATACTCGCGTGGCAAGCATGATGCAACCAGTACATCAACACGCCACACTCCCAGCCACTTTCATCGGTGGAATTCGGAGTCTGTGTGTATCTGGACATCCAAAAAATGGTCTTATGGGAAAAATTTTGTGAAGATGTACACAAAGTTTTCCTGACCACGGTGTATGTTGCACCTCACTCCATGTCGCGCAGTTGGCTGGACCTAGGTTTTAAAAGCAAAAAAGCAGCAGATGAGGCTGCAGCGGTGCGAATAGTGGTTGACCTCCCCAAAGGGCAATGGGTCATCGAAACTAAACACACCAGATGGACAAAATCAAACCAAATTTTTCTCACGTTTGACTTTTTGCCTACTACGGTAAAACGTGACATTTTGGAGCAACACCTGAAAGATGGTCTCGCCATATATGGCGAAATACAATCTTTCAAAATGCAACGTTTCACGCTGATGCCATACCTGTGCACTGGCAAAGCCATCACAGTTCTGACCCCAACTGAGGAGATCGCGAAGGACCTAACCCACAACCTGCACTCCACTTTTATTGATATTGCAGGGCATACCGCTCACCCGTTCTGGGTGACCATAAACGGCGCGCCCCCCATTTGCACCCACTGTGATGCGTTTGGCCATAAGGTGCACGCATGCCCCATCAAGGAGGGCGTCACATTCCAAGAGCACCCCTTGGTGGCTATGGCCAGTGGAGAGGCACACTACGAACCAACCGCAAGCACCAAGGAGGCTTTCCCATGGGGAGCACAAGGCTGCTACCTATTGGTAAAGCCTATCTCCCCGCAGGAGCAGAAGAAGGCCAAGCAGGCCCATAGGGCTGCGGCCAAGGAAGCGGCCAAGGCCACCACCACTATCCCACACTCACAATGTCAGGAGGACATGGAGACCTTCATGGTGGAAGCAACTCAGGAGTCCATCATCCAATCAGATTAGGAAGCCCATGCCGAGCGGGCCACTCAATCTGAGGATCCGATGGGAGATTCGATCTCACCCAATCATTGCACCCAAGCTCCAGTCAAAACCAACTTAAGACCTATCCCAACTGAAAAATTTTTTTTGACCTGCTCGATGGTGCACCAAACTCATCCGCACCGCAAAAAATTCGTCCAATGTCAGAAAAAAAAGTGAAGGCCAAAGCCAACATGACTCTTTCCGCAAAAATCAACAAAAACTCTGATAGCGTTGCTGCTAACACCCACGCTGCTGTGAAAGCCCATGGGGACCCAGAAGAGGCTGGTGGGCCTGGGGGCCCACCCCCTTGCACCTAAGATGCGATGGGGGAAACCTTCACTCTAGAGATGTTGAATATCACCGGACTCAAGGCCTCCCCATCCCAGGCTAGGAAACTGAGTTTTTTACAACACAATTTACCTGTGGATATCCTGGCTATCCAGGAGTCCCACTGTCCATGAGGTTCTGAGGAAGCTTGGAAAACAATGCTCCTCCCATCCCTATCCTTTTGGTTGAAGCACTGTGGGGTGCTAATTTGGAAAAATAATTTTTTCAAATTCACATCCTCAGAAACATTCCTAAATGGCTGAGTGCTCGTCATCACCTTCTCTTGGGCTGATGTAGCGCACGCAATTGTCAACATCTATGCCCCAAACGGTGCATATGAGCATTGGGAATTTTTCTTGTTGGTCAAATCCCTCCCGCTACCCCCTGATTCTTTCCTAGTTGGCGACATGAACTGTTGGCTAACCTCACCAACGGACCAGTGGCCTCCCTCACCCCACGCCCCCCCAGGGTCACGTAGAACTACGCATTCTAAAGGCCACCCTTGGGTTAATGGATGCGCTGCCACGACATGCCCTGCTGCTCAAAAACATGATGTGCCCCCATGTCCACAACGGCCAATTAAGGTCCATGACCCGCATTGACCTTATTCTAATGCCGGCGAAATTCCAACCCCACATCTCCCACTTCAAAACAACGAAAATGGAATTCTCTGACCACTGAATGGTCTCGATAACCTACCACCTACCAGTCACAGTTGCTAAGGCCCCACATTGGTGCAAATCCGCCCCCCCCGAGCTCACGTCGCCAGGATTTTCCACGTGGGTGGAATAGGCAACTTTGGCAAAATTGTTTGTTACACAATTTGTGTGGACCCCATTTCCACATGGGCAACTTTCAAAGAGGACACCATCTGCCACTATCACCATCTCTCCTCCAGACGCTCATGAGCCACATTGGCGGTTATCTCGCGCACTCTGGCAGAATTGGCCCACTTGGAGTCCAACATTCCAGCCACAGGATACAGCCCTGCATGGGGCCAGAAGTGGGTGGAGGCAGCCGCCCACCTCAACGCACTTGAAAGGCAACACAAACATCAGGTTTGTGTCCAATACAGGGCCACACGCATCACTAAAGGTGACAAGTGCACCGCATATTTCTTAAAAAAAATTTTGCACCATGCCAGAGCATGGCCTGCACACAGGTGCAAAGATCGGATAATTCCATTGCAGACACACCAGCTGAAGTGGCAATCAAAACGTAAAAATATTACTCCAAGTTATACCAAGCTGAACAAATTCAGCTGGCTGAAGTGGTGGAATTTCTCAATCAAGCTCATATCTGCACCATTTTCTGATACCTGGAAATAATGAATTTAATTACTCCGAACAAATTTTGGACAGCCATTTGTGGTGCGCCAAACCAAAAATGCCCAGGCCCAGATGGCATTCCATATGAGTTCTACAAAAAATATTTCAAATATATTCCCCATTGCTGCTCGCCTCACTTAACCAAAGCCTGTTGGAAACGCGCCTCCTACCAGGAGGACATGAGGCCTTTACTGTCACACTCTACAAGAAAGGGGATAAGCTTAACTTAGCCAACTGGCACCCCATTTCTCTAACAAACACAGACACCAAAATTTTAACAAAAATCATGGCTAACCATTTAGGGACTGTAGCATCTGCCACCATCTCCTCAGAATAATTCGGTTTCATCCCCAGAAGGTCAATTTGGGATAACGTGCACTTCGTGGCTAATGCATGTCAGTCCACAGCCTCAGGAGCACTGGTATTCTTGGACCAACAAAAGGCCTATGATAGAGTAAACTGGGAATACCTAAGGCCTGCCTCCATCAATTCCGCCTACCCCCCCGCTTCATCAACTGGGTGATGCTGCTCACATAATCTGCAACAATGGCAGTGCATGGCCCAGGCTTCCTAACGGAAGTAGTCCGCCCTCAAAGGGGCTTGCGACAAGGGGACCCCCTCAGCCCACTCTTATACAACTTCAGCCTTGACCCACTACTGCGAAATGTGAATGCCCACCTCACTGGGGTCCATGTGCCAGGCCAAACTCCAGTCAAGATGATGGCATTTGCAGATGATTGCATGGTGGGGGTGTCTAATAATAAAGATGCACATGCGCTTGAAGCCCTCATCCAGGAATATTCCCAGGTAAGCAACGCGACACTGAATGCCTCCAAAACCGAAATCATCCTCCTTGGTCAGTTTCAGAACTGCTGGGCCCCAGCAATTAGTTCCCAACCCAGCCCATCTGCTTGCCCACGCCCACGCCTTACTAACTCAACACACACCACTCCACTGGTGCTCCCCTTCGTGCCACGTCCTACCATAGGACCAGTGCGCCATCTGGGCGTGTGGATGGAGGCAGGCGGATATGCATCAGCAGTAATGGAGTGCCATATTCTGGACAACGTGACAAAGCGAATCGCCTCTCTCAGAGACCACCCTACTACCCTCACTGGCAGGGTTGTTCTAGCCAACACTATGCTCCTATCCAAAGTCTGGTTTGGAGCCCACGCCATCCCCTTCTCCCCAAGCTTCTTCAAATCCCTGTATGCCTTGATGCAAGGATGGCTTTGGTCAGGCCGCCCTCCACCAGTATGGCTAGAGGTCATGTTTGGCCCTCATCATCAAGGTGGCATGGGACTGCTTGACTTCAAAGCCCATGCTGCCAAGATCCTGGGCACCTGGATCACGGCCATCACCACTCCTACACTCCCATCCCAACACTGGTCCCGTGCGGCCCACTCCAACTTCTCCCAAGCCTTGGGCCTCAACAATTCATCAAACCCCCACTCCCTGATGAAATACCTCGCATCACACACATCAGCCACAGGTCCTCACGGGACTAAAACCCACTACAAACGAATCCTACTCTCCATGCAAAGCGCAGAGTGGAGAATTTGTATTAGCAGACATATAACCTGAAGAAGCCGCCCCTCTCCTCAGTTCACACAAGAGGTACAGGGGCTACCCATCCATGATGGCGTGATCCCCATTTGGCCCCATGTCCTATCCAGGGTGGACCACCTGGACATGATGGACATCCTTTATTCCACTGAGACCCAAAAAACTATCTGGAAATATGCACACCATCCTCTGTTGCAGCCTCAAGTCCACTCCCATGTGTAGCGCTGCCTGAGGCGGGTGTATCGTACAGCTCAGCGCTCTAACGCTTTACACTCATCCTGTGTCGTGTGTGGCCAGTATGGAACGCTGTTCCACCGCCTGGAGAAGTGCCCCACCTCTAAAGTGATATGGCGCGAAGTTCAACGTCTGCTGGGCCAGGATCAAACGCATCCCTTCAGTCTGTCAAGAGATATGTTTGCTCTATCAATGGCCTCCTCCCTCCCACCCTCCCTCCGTGCTCTGGTGGTTGCAATCGCCATGTGGACCATCCACACGATTGTCTTAGATGCCATCGCAGGCTCCACCCCCACCCTCCCAGAAACTGTCCACAGATTCCGGTCTCATTTGGTGGACCACTTTCAAGCATGGATGTTTGGATACCTCCCACCGCGTCGCCGACAGCTGGTATCCTCCTGGTTCCCAGTCTGGTTCATCAAATCAGACCCCTTCCTCCACACGTGCTCAATAGTGGCTACGGCCCCTTCACACGTCCCCTCCCCCTCCCCATAAGTGGCGTTCCCGCTGGCAACATGAGATAGCATCGCTTCTCTGGGGTGCCTCCCCTAGTACTAAGTTTGTCTTTCCTGAGTCATATTCGGAAGTGTCCATCCCATGGTCAGCCTTCCCCACAATAAATAAAAATAAAAAATACTTTGCCCAATTTCTAAACTAGTAACACTTACCCACATATCCGTGTAAGATTGTATTCACTCTACCCCTCCCATAGATGTCTATTGCACCAGAAATCACAAGGGTGCCCACTACAGCGCTTTGGCCTGTGGTGGGGTCATCTGGTACTATTAAAGACCATTAAATATCCCAAAATAAGAAAAGGTTCCCATACTTAAGCATTATTTGGGCAGCTATGAAAATGTCTTTCTACGCCATCCACTGAGTCCTGGCACACCCAACTAAAAGCCAAATCTTATAACACTTAGATGTATTTCTGAAACTTTGGTCCGTTTAGTTGGGAAAAATAATCTATTTATAAACTCATTAATCCTGGGTGAGTGCATGTGTCATAAATACTAGTGCTTTGTGACTCTTGTGATCTGAGTGTGAACATATAATTGTTTGTGTAAAGATAAACGTATGATTTACAATTAAGTTTTGATGACTGTGGGATATAAGCTGTTTTCTTTTTGCTAAGTAAGACAAACTTGTATCTTTTTTAACAATAGTGGTGCCCAACCCAAAAGGGGGAGCCGTCACGCATCTTTATTTGCAAATGGCCAAACAAAGGGATTATTATAAATAAAAAATTCCTAATATGGCACCTCAGATAACAGCCTAGGTAGCCATATCAGAAGGTGAGGAAGCTTTGGGGAAACATTTGTCCAGCGCCCACTTTAGTCAGTGGATCATGGCAGACAACGTAGAGGTTGGGGCATCAGCAACGTGTGGTATAAGGAGGTATAATTGTGGGTTTTCTTTGTTTATGAGCCTGGCGGTGTCCATCGCCAAGGCAAAGTTTATATCTTATTGTAACGATCAGAGTCTTAAGTCTTTGGTGCAAGTTAATATTTGTGGGTCAATACTAGTTATTTCTAAAAAATAGAATTATGCATGACTATCAAATTTTTAAAAAGTATTCTTAAACTCTAAAAAACTATGAAGACTAAATAGCTTAATTGGTCTTTGGAGAAAGATATTCTTATGTGAGATCTCTTACCATGTACATTTCTGATTGCATTCAGACCATTCTTGAAGTTCTCCCTATGCATAGTGGAAGCCTTGTCCTGGGGAGAAGATATGCAAATATGAGCGCTTGGAACTTGACAATCAAGTTATACACATATTTCAATAAGTCTAAAAATAAGGCTCAATCCCACATCATCAGGTTGTAATTTGAGTTTGTCTTACTTATATTTGCTCCAAATTCAGCTTACTAGTAAGATAATTATATTCACGAATATTTTTCCCTAAACTTTCAAGGCCACATTCACATGACTCCATCATATATAGCCCATGGTCCCAATTTCTTCATCAGCTGTTCATTTTGGAAGCTAGCAAGTTGGACCTCTAAACCTGGACTATTGGAAAAGCTCCTACTTGAAGTTATTACCAATCTAAATAATGCTAAGAAACTATCAACAAGATCAAAAAGCTCAGCTGACCTTACAGGTGGGACGCAATGATGGACAAAACATTTGGAAATCAAGATTTAACTATGAATCACTACTGAAATTCTTGTAATCATGATTTCCCTTTCCCTTTTAACAGTACTATAAATAGTGACGTCTTATTTATCTAAATAAAGTACTTATTATGCAATGTTTATGTTATCACATCTTTATCTAAACTGTTACTTTTATTTTAATAAACAATCTATTTGTCCATTGATATGTCCTACGAAGCCCCTGTCATCTCAGCTGACTTTAATGAAGGAAGCCTCTTACAATTAGATACTATATTGGGAGCCTCAGTGCTAGCACCTGAGAGCGCATCAAGTGGAAACCCACATCTGGTGATCACTACAGGGGCGCTTCCAAGATTCACCCTGAGGGGATAGCCTTAGCCTTGGAAGAAAATAATCAATCTTCATTCAGAACTCCAGATCCTGATCTTCTGACCTACCTCCTCTGGAATGGCCAAGATACAGTAACTGTGGGGACCAACTTCCAAAAGGAATCCTTTAAGTGTGCCCCAAAAAGACTTTTTGCATTTTTGAACTCCCAGTCAGCTCAAACCTTTGCTTGATCTGTTAAGAAAACCTGAAGAATCTAGACGAGATGTTATTGAACAAAAAATGCTAGCACCATAAAGGGAAAAAGTAATTGAAGGCGATTTTTATCTCAAGGATTAAACACTACATTTCATGAAGATGTGGGATAAAGGAGAGAAAAAACTTTTAAAGATATCACTCAGCGGTGATGACTATTGGACACTGGACTTGATTATTACTATAAAAACCATGTTAAAAGATATTTAAGCTTTAACCCAAACCCAGCGGAAAATAACCAAGCTACAACTTATCCTCAAGTCAAAGGATGAATATCAAACCAATCGGGATACTCAGATTTTAATAAAACTATGATTTTAATGTAGCACTGATATTTAATTAGGTAATTAAAAACTAATTTCCAAACTTTGATGTCATTTCTCACTCTTATGTTTCAAAGCAGAAAATAGAAAAATAAGTTTATTGACTGGTTGGACCCAAAGTGTCCAACAACAAATCAAACTTGGCCAATAAGCCTCAACAGAACTATTGGCAAATCAAGTTGGGACAAGTTGACAGCTAGTTCTGATCTTAATGATAGCTCAAATCCTCAAGAACCCCATAAAAGCTTGAAATACCTTCAGCACCTAAAAATGTCAAAAGCGCTGGCCAAAACACTTGGGATTTACCTTCTCACAAGTAGCAATAAGCTCAATGATTCCTCATTGGCAATATTATCACCCACTGATATTGATGGCTCTCCTCCAAAATTGGGCTATATATTACTTAAAAAGGTATCAAGAAACCTGGTTCCTCTATCAGCTTAGAATAACACCAATCTCAACAAATTTGAGCATAAAATTAATTCAAGTAGCTGCAATCTAAGGCTGAGGGATTAATTGTTATTGAGATCTGAGAAATTACCTCAAAAGAGAAAACAGCTGTCCTAACTGGCAAGGAACCTCCCACTGAGCAATCACCTGAAGCGGGATATGTCCCCAAAGTTGGGAACAATATTGTTGTCTCAGATGAGCTATGCCTCAAGGGTTACACCAGGATGAACCACCACACCAAAGACTACTTTAAGCTCAAGGTTCCACTCATTTGAAAGCTTGTGTCCTTTATTGACCTCAACTCTCAAAACAAACATCTTACAATGCCACCTATAAAATTTTTGAAATAGGCTTCACCAAATACAAGTCTATGAGCAGGCCAGCTACCAAGCCTTGTTTGACTTTGTGAAATCTCAAAACCAATCGTTATTGTTGTCATTTGGACTGAGCGTGGGCCCCTTATTAACTGCTGCCTTGAAGTGGCTGAGATTTTGAGGCTTCCCATTAAACTCTATGCCATCTAAGAGAACCCCAACGCCTTTGTCACTCTGCATTGAAGGAAAGCTCAGGACTGGCAGGATCAGGCATATATCCTCGTGATAAAGCTGCTCAGATCCTTTGGTGACAATGAGCTCTCCCATGAATGCCTTGATGATACCCTGAGAGCCTTGAAAGTTGGTGGACTTCCATCTCATGTGAGTACGCATCCTAACTGGCTCCCATAGCCTCAGCGCTAACATGAGACCATTGCCACATACTGACAGACTACTGATATCAAGACCTACTGCACTTTGGAGCCAGTTAGTAATTTATGGACCCAGAACCACTTAAACAGACCCCAGAATTGGAATGCACCACAAATCATTCCAAGGTTGCCTGTGACACCAACCTTGCCACCATGCCCAATTGCAATATTTACTCACTTGATGCCGAAGAATTCTGTATTAAATTCTAGTCAGTATTTGAAGAAACTTACCAATGGCAACAAGTCTCAGATAAGACTGGTCCAGTATGTCATTGCCAGGCCATTTGTTGTGCATGGTTCTGAGCGCGAGCACTATAACTCTGAGAAGACTTTCAACACATGTACCAGGCTCTGCTCACTATGAAGATCCAGTGAAGCCTCTTTATCCAACCCGAGCTGGCTCAAACCTTGACAAACCATTATCAAGTGAACATTTTTGAGGCCCAAGCAAAAATTCATTAGTTAAAGGGACCTGATAAGATCTACCAACCAATTTACAACAAAATAACACAACTACTACCTTAACTATTTATTGGGGAAATTATCTCAAAAGGAATCAAGACTTAAACCCCTTGGACAAGGCTTGAGAGGGGGAGTTGTCTAAAGATTCTCCTTATGCAAGGTGGAAGCCTTGTCATAAAACAGATCGGCAGATATAAGCACGTGGGACTTGACTTTCAAGCTATTCAAATATTTCAATAAGTCCCTAATTAAGGCTCAATCCCACGTCATCAGGTTGTATTGTGAATTCAGTGTATTACTCGATTACTTTGAACTTAGGTATTACCATTTTAATTATATTGCGAAATTTTACCTAATTACGAGGCCACATTAACATGAGCATCATCAATGGCCCAAAGATCTCAATACCTTCATCAGATGTTAATTCTGTAAGATACCAAGTTGGACCTCTAAACCTGGACTATTAAAGTATCCTACTTGAGGCTAATACAACTTAACTAATGCTACAAAACTATCACCAGGAGATCAATAATCTCAATTGACCTTACAGGTGAGATGCGATGATGGACAAACCACTTGGGAATCAAGAATGATTAATTAATCGCTCCAAGCAATTCCCAGTTATCATGATTTTCCTTTCCCTTTCAACAGTACATTAAAAGTACCTTTTTTTTATTTTTCTAAATAAAGCACTTTTTGGGAATATTTTAGTTATCTTATTTTTATCTAAGTTCCTATTATATTCCAATGAACAAAATCTTGGCCTTCACTATATTTTATTAAGCCCTTGTCCTCTCAGCTGACTGTAATGAAGAAAGCCTCTTACAATTAGATGCTATGTTGGGATCCCTAGTGCTAGCACCTGAGAGCGCATCAGTCGGAAACCCAACAGCCATTATGACCTTTTTCTTTTCATTAATAGAATAATATATATGTTCCATAATATAAGTCTTAGGAAAGCTTTCTAATCGAATTAAAAGGAAACCAGTGTATCATCATGTGATAGCTACAATTTATGTTGCAAAAATCTTAGTATTTGTATCTTCATACATAGCTGGTTCAGGTATGTAAAAACTTTCTTGATCCAGGTGCTCTACTGGGTCGCTAGATAATGCCACCTGAAATGGAGCCAATATAATGCTCAGGTATCATACATGGAAAGATTAAGAATTTAAATATATCATTATGTACTGCAATATTATATGTCATTTTTTTAAATATTTTTATTAATAAATTTTTTGATGAAGTTGAAAAGTGTGAGACAAATTCTTGCTTTGGTTATCAACTTGCAGCAGTAAACTCTAGTAATTAGTAATATATGGACAAATATTATATCTAAGATAAATTCTTTCATTTGACGGTGATTAAATTGTTTAGTTGTAATTTTAGTTGGGTAATCTTTATTTTCTATATAAAATAATTTCATTTTGGTTTGTAGCATTATTTTATCTCTCTTTAAGTTATTTTTAAATGACCAGTTGCTATATAAAATCAGACCTAGTAAAATGGTAATAATATGTCTCTGCCATTTACCATCCTTTTGAACGCATTTTATCAACTACTAGTCGATTTACCCGTGCTTTGCTACAATGTCTATAGAATTTCAGATATTTAATTTATTAATTTAGATTTTATATTATAGATTAACAATAACCACTCAGCCAAATTTAATTGCTTAATCGAATCAACTAAAACCACTAACACTCAATTAATCTAACTGAACTTATCAAATCAACTAATAACTAATCACCCTTAAAACTAAACTGGTCCTATCGATTCGACTAAAAGCCATCAACCACTCAGCCAAACAAAATAAACCTATCGAATCAATCAAATAACACCAAACTGCTACCAAAGCATTTCTTTATTTTATTTAACCGAGGCAAGCCGACTAGGGGACAGGCATTACCGAAAAAACATTTCTATATTTAAAACTAGCAGAATACCCATGCTTTGCAACGGAGTTTCATGTTGTACATAATGAGAATGTTAGTTTAATTAATAAAGTTCAATTAAAGTAGGTTTCTTAAAAATAAATAGCTGTTGCCCACAACTTTGTTTGCATTGTTTTCAAATTAATGTGATAATATTAGTATGAGTACCCGACATGCATTGCAATGCCACTCAAAGATAGAAAATGTTTGTGTTTTAATTCTGTTTATTGAAGCGCTTTTGGATACACAATACTTTTTGTTTTTCATCTGGTGCATACATGAATAAATCAGAAGGTTTTATGACGCGTGAGCAGGCCACATACAGCTGTCCATGTGAGAAGCATAGATTTTTCAAATTTAGTCCACACACTTGTAGTGATTGTCCCTGTGCTTTGTTGATGGTTATTGCAAATGTGAGTCGCACTGGAAACTGCAAAAGTCTGAATTCAAATGGCATATCTGTTGTAATCATTGGGATGCATGGCAACAGTACATCTTCTCCTTTAAATTTTCCATTTAAGGTTGTAGCTTCAATGATATTGTTCATCATCTTTTTCACTGAAAGTCTGGTACCATTGCAAAGCTGTGGTGGATTGATGTTTCGGAGAAGAATGATAGGCACGCCAATTTTCAATGTTAAAACATGTGGCAGCATACCTGGCAAATCAAGTGAATTCAAGAATTCAGTTGGATAATTGACAACTTCATCTTGATTCATTACAGTATCAATGGACTTATATGTTGTTACTTCACCTGGTATTTCATTTTGAATGCTGAAATTGATGGCATCGACATCATTGTCTTTGGCTGCAAGTATAAGACGTGAACTTAGCCACTAATGATTTTTGTAATTCTGTGCAATATTTGGGAAAACTTTGTGAATCAATTCATCTGTGGTTGCTGTGATTTTACAGAAGTTTGTTGGCAATGTGATACATTGTGTGGATTCATTGATTGCCATTTTCCCATTCCCAATATCCAACAATTTTTTGCAAAACATTTAGCTGATGCGTCATGTTGTAGATGTACATGCATATTGGTCTTCAAAGTTAATTTCTGTATGTGTCACCATAAAACTGATGATTTGAGACATGCATTAAGTTTATCAGCGGGCGTTGACCGTGGTATAACTGGTAGAATTTGTCAAAAATCATCATGACAATAAAATGAGTGCACCACCAAAGAGCTGTTCATTTCTCTCAAATCTTTTAGTGCACGATGAAGTGCTTTCAATGCTTTTTTGTGTGCCATAGTACATTCATCCCATATAATGAGTTGACATGTTTGGATTACTTTACCCATTACAGAATTTTTTTGATATTGCATGTGGGTGTCTCAGTGATTTGCATATTCAACGGCCATTTCAGTGCTTAATGCGCTGTTCAGCTACCATCCAAAAAGTTGCCACAATTCCAGATGATGCAATTGCCAGTGCAATATTTTTTGTTATCATATGGTTGCCAAAATAAGTGTAATGAGAAAATTTTTGCCTGTGCCTCCAGGCGCATCTAGAAAATACAATCCCCACTTTGGCTTGTAATTGCATGCATAATTCTGTCATACACTATGCGTTGTTCTGAAACCAATTTTGGAAGATTCATTGGAACAAATGTACCCAATTCATCAATATCAAAGTGGGTTTCTCGTTGCAAATCACAATCAAAAAGTTTATTTGCATATTGATTCAGTGCAGTTATTCCCAATTGTACCAGTGCTTTGTTAGCAATTGTTAAACATGTGTCCTCAATTGAAACCAATGCCTCATTATATATGTTTGGTGTGAATTGAATGACTGAATTTTTTATTCATTGCATGCAAATGATGTAGGATGCCTTCACTAATGTAGTCTTTGTATTTTTTCCAAAGATCTTTTGGATTTGATGGAAGCACATTGTCAATATAATTGCAAATAATGTGCATATTTGCTGTGGGTGAGCAGTATTCGATGCATCAGCAAGTGAAGTGTCCCAATGTGCATCATTTTCAAGAAGATTTAATTTTTGGCAAGCTTCACAATAAGTGGCACATACTTGACCATTTACTGTTTCAATTCTTGGGAGGATGTCAGTATATATAAATTGATTAACAGTAATTGCAAGTAAAAGCACTTCTGCATTGTTTGGGTGAATAGTGTACAGACAGCCTAACACAGCAGCTGAATATAAGTTGGGATATCCTTCAACTGCTTTGCCTTTTGTGACGTAAAACTTTTTGCTGATGCATTCCATGTATAGTATATTGGCACTTCAGAGTAAAGTAGCATCTTTTAAAACATATCAATCCCTGTTTAATGAAAAATGCTGTTAATGTTGTTGGCAACTGAAAATGCTCTTATATATTTTATGCTGTGAAGTACACACACTGTCCATTTTCAGGTGCACTGCCAAATGAATAACTGTTGGATATTGTTCATGGATAGGAATTGATAAAATGCACCATCAATTCTTCATTGTAATCAATGTTAGCAAGCTGATATTGGTCAATTTTATTGTTGGGTTATACCTTATTCACAAAAACATTCAAAGCACACATCAATGTTGAGTATTGCAACTCAGTGAAATTTAATCAAGTACATTTGCAAATATGTCAACAAAGGAAGTGATATGGCAGTTTTTGGAGTGGGAAATGCAACTGCATCTATCAATGAAATTGACCAATATCAAATGGGACGCTACATTAGTAGCAATGAAGCAGTATGGCACATTTTATCATTTTATATCCATGAACAATATCCAACAGTTATTCATTTGGCAGTGCACCTTGAAAATGGACAGCATGTATACTTTACAACAGAAAATGCACATGCAAGAGCATTGTCACCACCGCCAACAATATTAACTGCATTTTTCTCATTGTGTGAGAAATGATATGTTTGCAAAGATGCTACTTTACTCTGAAGTGCCAACATACTACACATGGAATGCATCAGCAAAAAAGTTTCAATGTCACAAACAAGGCAAAGCAGTTGAAGGATATCCCAACTTATATTCAGCTGCTGCATTAGGCTGTCTGTACACTATTCACCCAAACAATGCAGAATGCTTTTTACTTGCAATTACTGTTAATCAATGTACGTGGACTGACATCCTTTCAAGAATTGAGAACAGTAAATGGTCAAGTATGTGCCACTTATTGTGAAGCTTGCCAAGAATTAAAAATTCTTGAAAATGATGCACATTGGGACACTTCATTGCTGATGCATTGAATACTGCTCACCCACAGCAAATATGCACATTATTTGCAATTATATTGACAACATGCTTTCCATCAAATCCAAAAGATCTTTGGAAAAAATATAAAGACTACATGAGTGAAGACATCCTACATTGTTTGCATGCAATGAATCAAAATTCAGACATTCAATTCACACCAAACATATATAATGAGGCATTGGTTTCAATTGAGGACACATGTTTAACAATTGCTAACAAAGCACTGGTACAATTGGGAATGGCTGCGCTGAATCAATCTGCAAATGTCCTTTTTGATCATGATTTGCAACAAGAAACCCACTTTGATATTGATGAATTGGGTACATTTGTTCAAATGAATCTTCAAAAATTGGTTCCAGAACAACGCATAGTGTATGACAGAATTATGCATGCAATTATAAGCCAAAGTGGGGGATTGTATTTTCTAGATGCATCTGGAGGCACAGGAAAACTTTTTTCATTTCACTTATTTTGGCAACCATATGATCACAAAAAAATATTGCACTGGCAATTGCATCATCTGGAATTGTGGCAACTCTTTTGGATGGTGGCCAAACAGCGCATTCAGCACTGAAATTGCCATTGAATATGCAAATCACTGAGACACCTACATGCAATATCAAGAAAAAATTATGTAATGGGTAAAGTACTTAATCATGTCAACTCATTATATGGGATGAATGTACTATGGCACACAAAAAAGCATTGGAAGCACTTCATTGTACACTAAAAGATTTGAGAGGAAATGAACAGCTCTTTGGTGGTGCACTCATTTTATTGTCTGGTGATTTTTGACAAATTCTACCAGTTATACCACGTTCAACACCCACTGATGAACTTAATGCATGTCTCAAATCATCAGTTTTATGGCGACACTGTACAGAAATTAACATTGAAGACCAATATGCATGTACATCTACAACATGATGCATCAGCTGAACATTTTGCAAAACAATTGTTGGATATTGGGAATGGGAAAATGGCAATCAATGAATCCACACAATGTATCACATTGCCAACAAACTTCTGTAAAATCACAGCAACCACAGATGAATTGATTCACAAAGTTTTTTAAATATTGCCGGGGTAAATTCTTATACTACCCAAAAAAAAAAGGAATGCCATAATTTCGCATTGAAAAAAATTTG
>JAKSZP010015354.1:0-21667 GCA_022478985.1 Massospora cicadina | reverse complement strand
AGGACCTTTTCTTTATGAAAAACCCTGAGAATGGCTCCAATCCAACTATGAGCCTTCATTTACCATTATTGTGTATGGGTAATTCACTGTGTGCTTGTCACCAAGGTTATGAGCAACGAGCACCCCCATCACAGAGGTTTGGTATTGAAGACCATTCAGATTATCTCTGATCAGCTCCACTGGATCTCAAAATTCTTGCGCATAATCCCCAGGTGTTATAAAGCCACACGTTTGGCTTTCCCCACCAGATCACTCATTGCACATGATGAAGCTACTAATTGACTGAGAATCGAATGGCCTATAAGCCTGCCAATGCTAGAACCATGGATAGCATTGGCAATCACCAATCAACAATGGTCAGAGGTGTTAGATCTCTAGCAGCCCAAAATCCTGGTCCTTTTTACCATTTGCCAAATCGCCTGTATTCCGCCCTCCCCTCTTACTTTCCCTTAAATTTTTATTTTAATAAAGTATGGAGTTTAAATAATTTATGGTGTAGTTGGTATTCACATCTGTCTAACACACAGGAGGTTTTCAGTTCAAATCTGAATAAAAACAATTTTACTTCTTTTCTTTAGCTCACAAACTTTTTGTCCTGGAACCTTGCATCTTTCATTTAACACGCTTATTAATAAAACATTGATAAAATTTTGCACAGTTACTAAGGTCAGATGATAATACAATATTACACCATAGTTTTTAATTTTCACAGTAAAAAAAAATAAAATAAATGTAAAGAGTGAAGGTTTTATACAATTTATTGGTAATTGGCATATTGACAGCTGGACAATTAAATATTCAGTTGATTTAATAGCTCAAATAGGTTTGCCAATTTGTCATTGATCATCCTGCTAAACATTTAATTAATTGTTTTGCTTAAAGATGTAGGATGGCAGAATTTCAGAAATATAAGACTAAAAAGCCCAGAGTAGCCTTTTGTTCTCAAAATTATCTAACCCTAAGTTAATACACAAATGTAAGTTTACTGGCTGTATTTGTATTGAATTAGTAGTAATACTTATGTATCTAAAAAGATCAAGTATTTATGGTGTAGTTGTTTATCACAACTGTCAAACCACAAAACTCTTTTGTGCATTAGCCTCACTTTTGAATTTCAAAAAGTGACCTGGTAAAAGTTTCATGAAAGTAACATGTTAAATTTGTGTCTTCTTCCATAAAAAGAGCAGTACTTGTTTCCTTTCCACTGCTTCAGTTACAAACGAGAGCCCTTCCTGACTGAGCATAGCTCATCAAATCGTTAGCCCATAATAAATAAATATTAATATCAAACCCCTACCCCACCATTTGATTAATTAACTGGTAAAGGTGCATCCACTGAGTTAAGTGATAAACTGTCAATGATGCTGGCTATGTAACCTACTGACTCAGCCACCAACTCTGCAATTGACATAATGCAGGTTTGTTCAAATGGTATTGGATTTTAGGTGCAGAATATGCTCACTTGGTGTTTATTTCACCAAAATCTGACAATGGGTTGTTGCCATGATTTTAATAAAATTACCTAAACTTCAAAAGCTTAGGAAATTAGGGTTTTTAAAGTTTTATTAAGCCAGCCTGGTATAAGGAAAAAAACCTCCCCCTCAATCTTGGATCATTCAGTGTTTAGCTGTATCAAGGTTTAATGGAAATTCAATAATAAGCTTGGAATAGCTTAGACTAGTCCAAAAAAGGAAATATGGGAAGTTAGCCTATCAAAGCTCATAAAAATCGCTTCATTCAGGCTGAAAGATAAATGGGGGATTCTTTTGGGGAATGATGTAACTGTTGGGTAACAACTTAATATATTCTAGCCAATCCTCTTTCATGAAAAATATTTCACCTTGGGGACCCCAACCATGCCTATAAAAGGGGGTGGTCCCCATGTAGGTGCTGGAATGGGACTTGTAGGGGCTGGGGGAGATCCCTCCTATGGACGCCCCATAGTCTGCCACAAAGTCAGAGTAATCTGACTGCTAAACTTCATGTTAATTGCCCTTGAGGTATTTGAACTAGTGTTACCCTGATTGGAGGTTCCACCGAGAATTGGCCAGGGTCTTTTAGCCAATTTCCTCGTTATTAATATTAAGAACAATATCACTATTGCAGACTAGTAAATGTCCAACATTTCTCCTTCTCAGCTGATTTGAGCCCACATCATTCTTATCTTGTAGCTGAGAGGGCAAATGTCCAACAAATATAATTGTGGGGGACATGATACCAATATAGCATCTAAGCCACAGGTGGGTCAGATGGCTGCTCTAGCAGAATCTGTGATCCCACCAATTGTAAAGTCCTTAGTTAAGCTAAGAAGCTGGTGGCCACCCCCACAAAAACTTCTGTCTTTGTCCAGGTCCTCCAGTACTAGAAAAAAGCTTACTTCAGGCCTGCTGGAACCCTCTGCTACTGTAGGGATACCTGCTGCCAATTCTCCTATTCAAGGACGTGATCACCCCAAGCTTAATAGTGTTAGTCAGGTTCAATCAGATGGTATTCCGTCAGGAGCTAAAATTTTAGTGATTATTCCTGACATAATTCAATTGCCTCAATTGAACTTATTGTCAGATTGTAATCCCAATTAAGTTACAGTTGCTTCAGGATTTGAATTGGATTTTTCAGATCACCAAACTCTATTGACAAAAAGCATTGGCACTAATCCCTAAGTATGCTGAGGCTCCCCAGTAGCACAACGCCATATCTCATTCTTTCCCCATGAAGTATATTCCAGTACAGAAAGAATTTCTCACCCATAGAGGCACCTCCACCCAGGATGTCAGGAGAGTGTCTGTAATGCTCCCATTACAGAGAGGTGGTGTGAGATGCACAACCACACCTCCAGGGAACCAGTTGTTAGGATTATTGTAAACAGGGCACTAGGGAGGATGCCGGAGCTAAAGTAACCTAGGGCAATGGTGTACAACGCGGTATATAGTAGGTAATAAATAAACAGCAACACTTAGGTGACCCCACAGAGTGGCCCTAGCCGAGCGAGGATCTGTGCTGGAGTGTTTAGGTGCCTTGATATGAAGGGGACCAGGTGGGCCCAACGGTGCACCAGATCTAGTAAAATTTTTTGTAAAAATAAAATGCCCACCGTTGTTAGAGACCACAAGAGGAGGTCTGCACACAGGTTTGCCCAAGTAACTATATAAAAACGCACATAATGGTGACTTTTATAAAGGAAGACGATCAACGAGAAAAGTTGGTCCAAAAAACCATTTTAAGCAATGGGTGGTAAGTTAAAGATTGAGGAAAATGATGCCAAGCCTAAGTGAACCAATTGCACTTTACCATTATCCAGGGTACTTCTCAAGGTTGACCAAACTCGAGTTATTGATTTCAGGCTGAGCCATCCTGATTTTGCAATGTTAGAAAATTGAACGGGTTTTGAACCCCCAATCTCTGAGCAAATTCTGAACTGTTACCATTAAGAATATATCAAGTGCGTTTAACGCCCTTGCCATAATGCAGGTCCGAGCATCATACACATCCCCTAGACTAAGCTGGGCATATCTGTCATGAACCCAGCGTTGGTCCAGGGTATGTTTGAGGTCAGGAAGGCCTGCTAACTTAACCTTTTTGGCCTCCTGACGACCAGCTTTATCCTTACAGTTGGTGCTTTTAATCATGGCTCAAGCCATGGTACAGGATGTGTCATAGTGGGAAATGATGCAGTTCCTATATGTGACAACAACTCAATAAGATTTTAAAGACATATAACCTCAGACTACAGCCACTTGGCGCGCTAGAAAGTTCTTTAGTGGGGCAGTAAAATAGTGTGTTGACACCCAGATTCTGAAAAAATCTGGTGATAATCTTTAAATGATTGCACATCTGCACTGAGTAAGCCCTCAAGTGGATGAAGCTGACAGTGGACCACCACGCAGTGGAAGCAGCAGTCCAGGAGGACCTTAAACCCTCTGATTCCAAGGATTGTCTGGTTACATGCATTGACCTTTTTGATGTAATGGAGTTCAATAAAGCGGAATTCCCACCATTATAGAACCCTTAGTTAAAATCTTGGTTCTCTCATTAGTAGAACTGACAAGATGTTAGAGTGCTCCAACGCTGCAATTGAGCTCTACTGGGTGTGTCATGCTCTTTCCGCTGAAGTTACTTTCAAGTGGTATAACACCACCTTTTTACCCGAGGAGGCGCTACCATGGATCATGGTTGGGTTTCAGGCTACTGAAACCTTACACTGGTCATACACGTGCATCCCTCCTTTCATGGTCTCTGACTTACTGCAAGTGGGTTGGACAAAAGAAAAAGCTGTTGAATGGGCCCTTCTGGGAGTTGTCTCTGGAAGTTGCAATTAGCTGGAGCGCTAATGGTTTTATTCTAGTTGAAATGAAGTACTGGCTCTGGGCTAACATTCCTATCACTTCCAGGACTGCACAAGTTTGAGGGTGACAAAAACATTTATGAAACCCTACATGGCCACTCCTTCTTGCTGGCCAAATGGAAGATATGGCGAGACCACTCCCCCTGGCCGCTGCAGCAAATTTAGATGTAATGGGGTTCACCTCTAAGGCTGCTCATGTATGGATCAAGCATGAAATTCCACCTCAGTCAGCGGCAGCCATGCTGGGTTTTGACTCCCAAACTCATAGGGATTGACTTAAAACGGGCATTCATGTTAAAACAAATTTTGGGCTGGAAACAGTCATTTTCTGAGTCCTCTCTTTCTACCCCTATGCTGTGGAAGGTTTTGCCCTGGCTGAAGCATTTCAATTGAGTGAGGCAGAAATTTATGTGGAAGCATCACACCTGTTTACCAACACCAATAGGAACAGTGTTATGGTGCATGGTTGGTGTCAGTGGAGTGCTAATTCACTTGATAAAAACTTCCAATATATGCATCCAGAATGTGGTCTTGAGGCCTCATTAATCTGAAATCAATTTGGCTTCTCTCCTGAAGATGCTTTGAGATGGTAAGCCCTCAAAATTGGTGTCGCTATGGCCTGCACCATTTATAAAGGAGGCATTCATCTGCATCAAGTACATGAGTTCTTGCCCCATGAATTTTGGCCTTGATGAGGCCATCATCTAGATCTTAATAGGGAAGACTCCCGCGGAAGCCCCAACACCCTGTATTAATAAAAATTATAGTTCACAGTGGCTGCTTTTACATTAATGAATTGTAAAATTGCGCTAGGTCAATATTGATTTTATTCATTTATTTATAGTTGATAGGTTTTCTGACTGCCAGGCCCCCAAATCTTATTTTCAGGATGAAATCCGCATCCACCTCTAATTTGTTGGGTAGGTGTGGTCTGATCTGATCTGATTATCACTATTTACCAGGAGCTCAACTGCATACTGACTGGCAGCAATTTTTACCATCATGGGGTCCCAGAACGTGAGTACATTAATATTTTGATCCCTGATAAACTCAAACATAAGTACCATATGGAAGTGGGCATCCATTACAAGGACTCCTATCTGCATACTGAACTCACTCACTATGCAGATTAAACCGCAAAATAGGTGACCTTTTATAATTAACTGATGTACTGCATCCACAAATGGGTTCACAAAGAAATATGTACTGGCCTATTGTACTACAGTGAGGTCCACAAATTTTGGCAAGCTGGCGAGTATTATATTGTTCAGTATCTTCACCCTATATGGTAGAAGCCCTATATGAGCCTACAACCTGGATAAAAATTAATCAAAATTGTTCCCACTTGTTTTATCCTTATTCCAAACCACCAATGGGTAATTTACATGGAACAAGAGGAAGCCAAACAGATTTGTCACTTTTTTAAACTGATCACACCATGCCACTGTGTCATCATAAGAAAGGCAAAACCCCCTGTTTATATGAGTATGACCCAATTAGTGGAATCACCAATGTTGAGCCCAAAGTGTTCTTTGTCCTACATTTAAAGAGTGGTTGCTGCAGAACCTATTGAAAATTACCAACATGAAGCATCAGCAACAGAATCCAGATACAGCCCATAAAGAAGCGTGGGTCAAGAGCTGACCAAGCGTCTGGAAGCAGCAGTTAGTCATTTATGAATTCAAACCTGTAATCAAATCATATGAATGAAGATCCCTGCTCCGGTTAACCTCAATTTCATCCAGCCCAGGAAGAGTGGGCAGATAAGGAGCAACTCATTGGCAGAAAGTGGGGGACAAAAACCCTCATCAAGTTGTTAAAAAATCCCAAGAAATCAGCTCCTCTGGGCGCGCAACTTCCTATCAGTACATCTGATCTGGCAGTTGTTCATAAAAACGTAAGAAAACCCTAACCCTTGTGCCAAACTTGTTCCTTGAGGTCAGTTAGCAACTGTTGCTGACCCTAAAAATCAGTTGAGAACCCAGGCCATTTCTTCTACTAGCCCACCATCGCCGCAGCATAGACCCCAGTTTGTGCTAAAGCCATCTTGTTATGGCTTTATGATTTCATGATTGTGGGAACCAACTGTAAGGACAAAGCTGCACGTCAGGAGGCCAAAAAGGTGAAGTTGGAAGGCCACTCTGACCTTAAGCATACCCTAGACCAACGCTGGGTACAGGTCAAATATGCCCAGATTGGTCCTGAGAATGTGCATGATGCTCATCCTGGCGTTATAGCCATGGCGTTAAAACGCACCAGCTACGTTCTCAATCCCAACAGTTTGTTAGAGTTGCTCGATGAACAGGGCTTTGTAACCCACTCAAAATTTAATATTATGAGATTAAAATCAATTCCAATTGCAATCCATAACTCAAGTTCAGTCAATTATGAGTTACAGGACCCAGGCCAATGGTATAGTGCGCCTATTGGCGCACTTAGGCTTAGCACCACTTGTGCCAATTGACGGCTTATCCCCCATTATTTAAGTATACTCCCTTGAGACCAACTTTCCTCGTTGTTCAACTTCCTTAATAAAAATTCCCGTTAGTTTACGTTTTATTGTTATGGTTACTTGGGTGAACCTGTGTGCGGACCTCCTTGGGAGGTCTCTAACAACGTTAGCCCGTTCTATTTTTACAAAATTATCTAAAAGATCAAATGCAATGTTGGGTCCCCTTGGTCACCTCCATACTGAGGCACCCAAACCCCCTAGTACTGATCTTTTCTTGGTTATAGGCTCCCCCATGGGGTCCACCCAAGTGTTGCTGTTTATTTGTTAACAATTACTCTATACCATGTTATAAGCCCTTGCACTAGGTTACTTTGGCTCTGGCACCCTTTGCAGTGCCCTGTATACCATTATCCTAATGACTAGTTCACTGGCGGTGTGGTGGTGCATCTCACACCACCTCTTGGGGAATGAGAGAGTTACAGACACTCTCCTTACATTATAAAACCAACCAATTTTTCTATGTGCACTAGAATTATCTGTGTGGGATTTTTACAAAGTGTGAATTGGGTGCACCAGCTGTTGGTCATGGCCGCGGTGGGGTTCACCACCATTTTCTCATTTTGCCAAGGTTGGTGAATCTCAGCATTATTCTTGCTACCTCCAACTGGGAAGTACCCGCCCTTCTTGATTATACCTGGTGGATTTGGACGTTTCACAATCCAAGAGTCGTGATTCCCTGACTTTTCATTAAAATATCGGAAGCAATATAATTAAAATGATTTTTATTGGCATAGAGTTTAGACAGTGCAGGCGGGATCATTAACAAAGGTCCTGGTGGTGAAGGTTTTGGATACTGATGTGCAACCTGCCACTGAAATGGGTATGGGGTAGTTCACATCTAAAAAAGCGTTTTATAACGCTAATTCCTTATATAAAAACGAGCCAAATATCATCTTTTGTAGAACTAATTTAAAAACTTATTTGAGTATTTTAGATTATCCCAAATAACACATGCTTGACCCCTACCATGATCCGCAGAACACAAGCGGTGGAAAAGGAGTTACTTCTCCAATATAAAACTGTTTGTGAAATTGCTGAAAATATGGTGGGATATGAGACCTCAGTAGTAAGAGTGGCCAACTATCCCTCTTCATTCTATGATGTAAAAACATACCCTGGAGGCATGCTTATGCCTGATGAAAAGTTTTCTGGGGAGGTGTTGGCGTTTTCTGCTTTGAATGAAGATCATTCAGGATATTTTTTGTTGACCGCTACCCTTTCATCTCCTCTAGGGAAAATCAGAATAACTATTTTGAAGGAAACAGGAGCCTCTGAGAATTTTATTGACCAAGACCTGCATGACAACTCTGATCTGAATTAGTTTTCAATCAGTATGGTCAAGGGAGGGGCTTCTCAAAGTATTCCCACGCTGAGAGTTCTGGGATTAGTAGTTTATCAAGTTATCAAATATCGTTTGGCAGACCGCTTTTAAAACATCAAAAACCTTCTGTACACCATTATTTGGGAGTAAAGTGATGGAGAAAGTTTTACATTAGAAACAACTTTAAAGACAACGCCTTGTCATTAACTTTGAATGATGGTCATGAATTAGTTGTCCCTTTGTCTGAAGCAAACTCTCAGGGCGATCTGCCTAACTGCCCAATATCCACACTCTAGTCTTGCTATGTTGCTGAAGCCCTCTATGGAGGTACCCTTACCGCCCTGTTTGGAGGGGCTGAAATCTTCGTTTAAGCAGCTTCAGCCAATGTATTACCTGCTCATTCAGAGTTTAATTGCAAGTTCAAGCTCACTGTTGATCTGGTGCATATATCTTCTCCCATTTACCCTTTGATAGTACGAGAGGAAGCTACCTTAGATGTGTGGGTAAAGGAGCAATTAGCTAAAGGCGCGATATTTCAGTGTGCTTCCCTGGTATGTTCCTCACTTCTCATTGTAGAGAAAGCTGATGGTACCTTACGCCAATGCATAGATTATGGGTCTCTCAACAATGTCACAGTACCAGACTTGCATCCCATCCTATTGGACTCTCAGATTGCTCTCTATGTGGAGAAGGCCCAAGTCTTCTACAAACTGGATTGCTTAAATTCGTTCAATCAGGTCTGTATAAAGAAGGGTCAAGAGTTATTAATTGCATTCTGAACCAGAATTTTTTTCCAGTTTTCAGGTTATGCCCTTTAAGTTTAAAAATGCCCCTGATATCTTTCAACGTCATATTGATGCGGTTTTGAGGGACCTTCTGGGGTATTCGTGGTAGCTTACATAAAAATATTTTGGTGTTTACCCCTGATCATGAGTCCCATGCAGTACACCTTTGGCAGGTGGTGGAGCATTTGGGGGCAGCTGACCTTACACTAAAGAATAAGTAAATTTGAATTTATAAGGAGAGTATCTAAAACTCTCCTGTTCCCAGCGTGGAGGTTCACAAGCACAGTGCCAACGCCAGGGAACTAGTCATTAGTACAAAAGTTACTAGAGCCCAGCAGAGGGTGCTTGAGCAATAGTAACTTAGATTGAGGAGGGTTATCATTAGAAAGAATAGCCAAACAGGAGCAACGTGGTGTACCAAGTGGTAAGGAATAGGCGTCCTAAGTTGGAGGGAACCAGGGCGGCCTAAAGGTGCATGGAAGGATAGATTTAGAGTACTTAAAATTAAATGGTTAACGTTGCATGAGACCTCCTCAAAGAGGTTTGCGCAAAGGATCATCTAAGATAACATAAATACAAAACGGTGTACTAAATGAGGGGTTTTATTGTAAGGGAAGTTGACCAACAGGAGAGATTGGTCTCAACATGAGAAATTTAAGGGAATTTGAAGAATGATCAATTGAAGGAAGTGGGTCTAAGCTGAGGCGCACCAATAGGTGCACACTTCCATCAGGCAATACACTATATTTGGTAATTAATTGAACTTGGATAATTGATCATAGGAGCGGCCAACCTGAGCTGTTAAATTTTTAAAGCTGAATGAGTTTCAAGACCCCGTTCACCTAAAAACTGTAGTGAACCATTTTTATCCATAGCAAAGCTAGTTCATTTTAACGCTTCTGCTCTCATATAGGGCCAAACTTCTCTTGCATCCATAGGACCAACCTGGGCATAGTTTGCCTTAACCCAGCGTTGGTCTATGGTATGCTTGAGGTCAGGGAGGCCTGCCAACTTTACCTTCTTGGCCCCCCAACATGCAGCTTTGTCTCTAACGTTGGACCCACTATGATGTCATTTTCCAAATATGACAGAATTCTTCAAGTCCCAGATCACCTTCCTGGGCAACATTGTGTTTGATAAAGCCACAAGATAACTCCAGACAAGGAGAAGGCAATTTGTGAGTGGCCAATCCCAAATTTAGTCAAGGAATTGAGGAGATTTTTGGGGCTTGTAAGTTCCTTAAGAAATTCACGCCCAATCTTTCTGTGGTGGTAGCGCCCCTGTATAAGGCGAGTGGAGCTAAAGAGCTCAAGTGGTCTCCAATCTTGCAGGATGCCTTCCAAGCAGTAAAGTGCAACCTGTTGTCCACGTCCATACTTCGCCATGTAGGTCCAGAAAAAGTTCATTGTGGCTACTGATGCCTCCAACTTCTCCACAGCGGTGGCCTTATTATAAATATGCAAGGATTAAATAGATCATCCAATGGGATACTTTCAGAAAGATGTCTTTACCAGAGTTAAACTATGCCATGTATGACAAAGAGTTATTGGCAGTGGTTGAGGCGCTTACCTATTGGTTTCATCACTTACATGGCATATCCCAACCATTCCACATTCATACAGATCACCATGCCTTGTTGTACTACCACACACCTCATTTCTTTTTTCCCATAGCAAACCTGCTGATATGAGACCCTGGCCCAATTTGTGTTTTCTTATGAGTTTACAAAGGGCAAGGAGTATGGTGTGGCGGATCTTGAGCTGAAACTCTGCACTGGCTTCCAATCCTAAGGAGGTAGAGATGCATAATACCCACTTGGTGATTCCACTGGATAAGATTGTGTCAAAACTTCCCTCTCCCTTGGCCCACGGGCCAGCACTTGCTCCTCTTGAAAATGTGGAGTAAAATGGTATGTTCAGAAAGGTAGTCCTTTCACAGCCTTTGTCAGCTGATTATAGTATGGTCCTTTCCTAAAACAAGCTAAATCAGGAGGACATTACCAGGGTTACCACGTGAAGGATGAGATGGTGTGGTTTCAGGGATGCTTATAGTTTCTGCCAGATCGCTTCGCCTGGATAAAGTCTTGAACATCATGACAGAATTACCGTTGGCCATCTTGGGAAGGCGAAGACTCTGTAGCTAATTTTCTGCACTTACAATTTGAAGGGGTTATCTGTACAGGTGGACAGGTATCTTAAGGAGTGCCTGGTCTGAAATCAAATGAAGCTGAATCACCAGCTTCTAGAAGGGTTGTTAGTACCAGTTCAAAGGATGATGGGCCTTTGACTTCCCTATTGATTGATCTTATTGTCAAATTATCTGTATCTGATGGTCATGATACTACCATGGTAGTGGTGGACCATTTTATGAAGTTTGCCCACTTTATTCCCTGAAGAACCATGGTAACTGTAGCTGAGATGTCTAGGCTCTTTTTCTATCAAATGTTTGATCTTCACGGGTTCCCCCAAGAAATAATTAGCAATTGTGGACCCCAGTTTACCTCTGCCTTTTGGGAAGAGTTGTGTAAGACTCTTCATATTCTCCCTGCCATTTGGCTGCCTATCATCCCCAATCAGATGGGCAGAATGAACGAGTGAACCAGTGCTTGGAACAGTTTCTGCGGTGTTACACTGCTGCAGAACATTCAGATTAGGTTTCTCACCCTCCCATGGCCCAGTTTAGCTACAACAAACTCAACATCATCAATCAGTTGCTCCCCATTTTTCGCCAACCATTGGTTTAACCCTGCCTTCAACATAGAACCCAGTTGTGTATCTAAAGTTTAAGCAGTGGTGAACTTTGCTAAGTCTATCAAGAAAGTACACCAGGGGGTTTCTAAAGATTTGGAGGTGACAATGCAAGTTTATAAGGAAAAACCAATGGAAAGAGACTGGTGGTTCCTGCATACAATAAAGGACTCTCGTGACTTGATACTTGAAACAACTCTATCAAGCAGCCATGTAAAAAGCTGGGACCAAAGAGGATTGGGCCTTACCACATAGTCAGAAAGGTGGGCCTCACCTCATATCAGTTGGATCTCCCCCCTCGTTCCATATCTTTTCAGTCTTTCATGAAAGCAAACTGATGTTGTTTGAGTACCCTCACCACAGACCCCAGAGGATTATCTAGTGGATGGGGCTCTGGAGTGGGAAGTGGAGAAGATTGTAGCCTCCCACCAAGTAAAAAGAAGGCTTGAGCACCTATATTGGAAGGGATTTGATGCAGCGGAAAACAGTTTGGTACCAGCGTGCAACTGCAACCATGGCCAAGAACTTATTGTAGTTTTCCACAAGCGTTTCCCCCAGGCTGCTGGATCTCAGTCAAAGCAAACCTTCGCTGCTATGAAGTTGGTCCCAGTCCACAAGATCTTTTCCATGGCGTAAGCCCCTGGAGGGGGTGGAGCCCCAAAAGAATGAGAGGGTAAAGTCATGGCTTGATGACTGGATTGAGGGTACCAACTGTAAGGATAAAGCTGGTCATCAAGAGGCCAAAAAGGTGGAGTTATCAGGACCTCCTGACCTCAAACATACCCTGGACCAACGCTGGGTACAGGCCAAATATGCCCAGGTTGGTCCTAGGAATGTGCATGATGCTCATCCTGTCATTACGGCCAGGTCATTAAAACTCATCAGCTATGTTATCAATCCCAACGGTTTGTTAAAGTTGCTCAAGGAACAGGGTTTTGTAACCCGCTTAAATTTAATACTATGAAATTGGGTCAAGTCCAATTGCAATCCATAACCTGATTTCAGTCAATTTTGAGTTACAGGACCTGAGCTGATGGTATCATGTGCCTATTGGTGCACTTAGGCTTATTACCGCTTCTGCAATCTGGCATGTTCACTTGACTTTATTGAAGGGGTCAATTGCCAAGATAAGGCTGGGCGCCAAGAGTTAAAAAAAGGTCAATCTACAAGACTTTCTGACTTAATGCACACTTGGACCAACACTGCGTGCAGGCCAGATATGCCCAGGTTGGTTCAGAGGAATTGCGACCTGTCCAGACATGTGTAATGGCAATAGCGCTAAAATGGACGTGCTACCATGTAAATAACGATGGTTTGATTTGGTTACTCAGTTAACAGGGGTTTTAAGCCTGTTCAATTTATAAAATTTTCAACTCAAATTGACCCTGACTTCAATCAATCATCTAAGTTTGGTCAATCTCAAAGTACAGTACCCTGTCAGATGAAAGTGTGCGCTTATTGGTGCTCCTGGGCTTAGTACCACTTTCACTGATAGATGATTCCCAGAATTAGCTTAAATATGTTTGCTCAAGACCAATCTTTCTCTTTGGTCACCTTTCTCTTTCCCAATAAAATCCCATTAGTTTAAATTTACTTTAATTATGTTAACTTGGGCGAATCTGTGCGCAGACCTCTTCAAGGAGGTCTCAAACAATGCCAGCCATTTTATCTGCACCAAACTTACCACCGCAGCATGGGCACCGATGGGCCACCCTGGTAACCTCCAGACCGAGGCACTCAAGACCTCCATCTCTGAGCACGGCTTGGTTTTGGGCCACTCATTAGGGTCTACCCAAGTCTTGTTGTTAGTTCGCTACCTATTAATACATACCGCCTTGTACAACCTTATCCTTTGTTATCTTTTCTCCAGCACCCTCTGCGGGGCTACTTTCAACTTTTTACTAATGACAAGTTCCCTGGCGTTGCGTCAGTGCAAGCGAACCACCACTATAGGAACTGAAGAGTTATAGACACTATCCTGACACAAATGGCGACTCATCCCCATTGTTTAAATATGCTCCCTTGAGACAAACTTTCCTCGTTGGTCAACTTCCTTAATAAAAATTCTTGTCTGTTTAAATTTTTTTGTTATGGTTACTTGGGTGAATCTGTGCGCGGACCTCCTTGGGGAGGACTCTAACAACGTTGGCCGTTTAATTTTACAAAATATCTACAAGATCAAGTGCACTGTTGGGTCTCCTTGGTCCCCTCCAGACTGAGGCACTTAAACCCTCCAGCACTGATCTTTTTCTTGGTTATATGCTCCCCCATGGGCCCACCCAAGTGTTGCTGTTTATTTTTTACCAAATATTCTATCTTGCATTATACATCTTTGCACTATGTTACTTTGGCTCAGTCACCCTTTGAAGTGCCCTGTATACCGTTATCCTAATAACTAGTTCCCTGGCGGTGTGGCAGTGCATCTTGCACCACCCTCAGGGAACAGAAGAGTTACAGACACTCTCCTTACACATATCCTTTCTTTATTGACAATGAGACTTTGATGGTGAAAGAGTACCATGTATTTGCTATGCCTGGAAACAAAATTTTGATTCAATCAACAGCAACCTCCGGTCATCTCCATCTCATCAACCAGTTGAAGCACCATCCACCATTAAAAAATCAACTTCTGTTTGTGATTTGATGCACAATCATGAAAAGCCTCATACCTTGGGTTGGGCGGTCATTAATAATCATTACAACCACTAATTTTAGGGGGATGCCTAGTGTGCAAACATGGACAAGGAAAATGCATCATCTAAAAACTAATAATTAAATTTACTTAATTTTACTATCTGAAACTTTTGCTCACAGCCAGCAAAAAAATGGATACTATTTTCTACAGAGAACCCAAGCATCACCTGTGGTCCCTGTATATATAGTGTTAGGCGCTTTGGTTGGACCACGTGGTGATCATAGCGCTGAACAAAAGACATTGATTTGGAATTTATGGAGAAGACACATTCTGGAAGAATTCTTGTTTCCAATGCCCATGCACATGTACTGGTAAAACTCTCCAGTTGATTGTGATATACACATCACCCAATCCCCACAAAAACAGTCATTATGGCATTTTCTCTCAGAAGTGCAAACTGAAGCCATGATTGTTATTGCAGGTTACCTAAACTATTAGATGACCATGAGCAGGGATACATTCCCAACTAACTAGAGGCTTTCTAGCATGGTGGATGAGATGTTTGCATACCTGGTGGCATTGGGGATGTGCTTTATGACTGATGAAGAGGACAATGACTCCATGAATCTTACAAAATGGGAGTTTGATTCCCACAATGAGACGTTACACAGTTCCCAGCTGGATTATGTCCTAGTCTCATCTGACCTCAGACATTTTAAACAAATAGTAAGGTCTTTAATAATGCAGAAAGCGAACATATGATCATTCAGGTGGCCATTGTTCTAAGTAACACCTCACCGTGGTAGGACTGGATAATCTCTCCTTCAATGTTGTGGGACCCCAACTGGCACCAAACAATTGATATTGGGTATGATCAGGTGGTAGCATACCTAGATCAGCAACCCACCCTTGATCCCCTCACCTGATGGATTAACATTAAGGATATGTTTATTAGGAATAGTGTCAAGTACAACAAAACCAAAACCTACAAACATAATGTAACTACACGTCAGCTGAAGGAGGCTCTGGTGAGCCTGAAATGTGGGCATTGGGACATCATGGAATGGTGGCGTGAGTTTTGGACAACCCATAAGCAGTACTGTCAAATTCTGTGGTTGACTCAATATTAACCCTATGACAAACTACAGATTGGGCCAATTTTCTCACCTAATGCTTGAACTAATAATCTAATTGAAACCTAATACAATAAAATAGCTTGGGCCAATTATTGCTACATTAATTTAATTATATAATACTAAAGCTTGCGCCAAACTATCCCCGCACATTTAGGTTAACCTTCTCTGCAACTAATTGGCCAGGTTGATCAACTCAGCGTCAATTTAGTTAATTATTCTATCTGAAGCTTGGGCCAAATACATTTGCACAGTTGGGCCAATTATCTCTGCCCCAATATTTGGCAACTAGTCCCAGTTAATTGGGACCAATATTAAGAAATTTGTATACAAAATTATTTGGGGATGACCCAAAGTTAATGTTTAAAAGTCCCATGGACAATCAAATGAATGAACAATATAATCAATTTTCCACCCTAGGGTGAAATTTATATGTTGATCATGTAATTGGCAAGATAGCACTTGCACATGGAACATCTGAAAGGGAGTACCTAGTGCTATCAAGGGAGAGGACTGCTGACATCCCAATTAGTGTAATGGACCAGTTCTTTCTAGTAATGGACAAAAGAATTGGGCAATACCACCCATGTAATAGTCCACAAACTAGATAAAACCCCAGATAGTGCTCTGTAAGTCCGCATTCCACTATGATAAGGTTGAAGCCATCCTTGGATAATGGTTAGAATAATACTTAATCCTAACAATGATCCCTGACTCCAGGTGAGGGCCAATAGAGAATCCCTTAATTGACTGAGTTCAGTGTCCTGGAGAAAGGCATTCATTATTTTATATTACTCAATAAAATTAAAAATTAAAATAATTTTTATTAAGATGTTTATTGAGCCAACTGAGTAAGAACACAGAATTGAGGAATAAAATTCTACTCAATTCTTTTTTATAGTATGCAAATAATAATTTTTAGACTTTTTTAAGTCTTATGAAATTATTAGTCTGAAATAGTTGATAATCATGATTTTAAACATAGGTCTGCCTCCCAAGTTCGATCCCAGTAATGGACTTTGGGTAGGGGACGATTTTGACTGTGTTGGTTTTGTGCACCAATGCCCCAAACTGAGATAGCAAATAACAAAGGCGGTCCATGGAGTTCCTGGCCTATCATATGCTGCGCATGGAGGTTTTCCAGGTTTTATCCTCCTTTCCATTTTCTTCACTTCCATAATCAGTGCAGTATCATCCCCAGGTCAGCCCACCTCAAATAAAAAATGATTTTAAACATAGGATTAAATTATTAGATAATGGTTATAAAAATATGATAATTATCAGTGATTATTGACAATTGATAATCACTGTTAATAACCAAAATTTGGGAGGTCTATTTTTAGACTTGACGATCTTGTTTTGATCAAATTGATTTTTGATAAAAATTTGGGACCCATTTTTATAGATTAATTTTTTATGCAAAATGGATGAATTACTCCATTCGCTTGAAAATTACTCCATTTGGAACCCCTATAGATAGGGGTTTTTTTGAGGCCCACGTTTAGAGGAAATCTGACATTATCATCAGATTGGTTATTATGTTTTCTGGATTTCTCAAGCTCAGATTCATTGGATCCCTTGAGGTGGTACAAGGGCCTTCATTTAATATTGAATTTTGACTCAATTTGATGGTTTTTCTCTTGTTATTATTATTAAAATTATTGTTTTGTTTGTTATTATTAATTCTAATAATAACAATGTGATGGTCAGGAATATCCTGTACTGTCACAATTAGGGGTATGTCATCTAATTCAATTGAGGCAAGAATTTCACAGAAGGTGTATTTTGTCAGCAGTATGATGAAACTCAAATCAAGAAGATCTTAGGATAATTTTGCATGCTTTTATTGAAACTTTTATACCTGAAATTCTCCCAATTTTGAGAATATTTTGCTACCAATAAACCTAAAAAAAGGTTTCAGTTGTATCAGTTCAAGGGCCAAACTGAGGTGGTAAAATATCTGTTGAAGTTTTGTACTCTGGTGTGTCCAGGAGATGCCCTAGAGGTATAAATACCAGTGCCTGGCTTAATGAATTATCATCAAATAATCTAGTCTAATAAAAGTCTATTTTATTTTATCTTTATTTAATTTGTATCTAAAGTTGCTTTTGGAGAGTGTCAGCAAGCTGGGATCTCAGGATCCCCAGCTTGCCACTTTGCCTGCCTTGGCTGAAGTTCCAGATTATAAGGGGAAAATTAAACTAATATTGTCCAGAAAGGTTGAAGCTGTTTTTGTATGTTTAGTGAATTTTTGAACAGTTCTAAAACTGTAAGCAACTGCCCAAATCAAGGATCCACCGGCCAAATTTCAACTCAATTCACCGTGCAGGATTTAATTAATCAAATGAGTGATCCTCAGATTTTGACAAGTACTAAGTGCTCCTTTTCAAACAGGACAATAAACGCTGGAAGAATGCAACCTTCCATCACTAAAGCCTGCTTTAAATCTTGACTAAGGAGAACTTGGATATTCTCAAATAAATCTGGGCCTGGGCTAAGCTCCAATGGGTATAAACATCTGATGGCGTTAATTCCAGTGCCCCACTATGATAAAGTTTGAAGTGGAGCGGTTATATGACAATCTCTTCCACTTAGGTGAACCCATTATTACAGTGATGGAACCCTCCTGGCCATGTCTAAGCTAGTGCTCCAAGGGTGCTCATCAGTTGATAAGCATAATCTTTCAGCTGCAATTATAGAGGCATAGGTGAACCAAGAACTTAAGAAAGCGCTAAAAAGTAAGGCCCCAGCCCCAACAACATGCAGGTTGAGATGCTGAATGCACTCTGTGACTGGGTGGCACTGGAACTGTCCTATTTATTTAATCATTGCTTCTTGCATAAGTGTCAAATGATAGGTGCCCTGGACCCAAATTGTGCTTTAGTACAAAAAAGGTCCTTAGTGATTTCTTTAGAACTGGAGCTTAATTGCCTTTTCAAACGTTAATTGTAAGCTCATTATGCAAAAACTTTAGAACCTCCTGATGCGTACTGCCCCTTAACTATCCATCCCAAAATGTTTTCATCAGATTTTTCACTACCTAGGAGAGTATCTGCTTAATCCAAAATGTTCTGCAGGATGTGTGTGAGTCTGAGAATGTCTATCTCATGTTTTTGGACATGGAGAAGGCTTATGATCAGGTAGCTTAGTCATTCCCGCGGGAATCAATGGATGCCATTGAGATACCCCCACTTTTATCACATGGATTAACACGCTGTACACAGGCCTTATGACTAGGATTATTGTACCTGATGGTGTAATGAATCCTATTATAATTGGACAGGGCCTCCTCCAAGGCGATCCCAAGTCCCCAATTTTATTTAATTTTTTATCAAATATTATGTTGGCCACATTGGAAGCAAGTTGCATGGCATTAGTTACCCCAGACTGGCCCAGTTCAGATTCAAGCATTTGCAGATGACACCGTGGTGGGGATCAGTTCTGAGAATGACCTTCAAGGCGTCAAACGCCTCCTTACCCTTTACCAACAAGATTCAAGCAAAATTTTTAATATTTTAAAGATGGTAGTAGTTAGATTAAGCAGCCCCACTTTCTCCCACATTGAGTTTCACTCCCTTGCCCCCACACAGACAATTAGGTAAATGGGTATTCTCTTTACTAAATCAGGACTAGCAGTGAAGGCGATGAAACAAGTGGTTCTTTCCAGTATGTCAGTACAGATGGCATACTGAAAATATGCTCTCCTGAACTTTAAGGGGAAGATCAAGCGCTTAATGATTTTTACTATTAAAACTCTGGTATGTGTCCCATATTATCACACTGAGCCCCTCCTTGGAGGGTAAAATCAGATCCATGCTCTTCACCTTCCTGTGGTTTAAAGCCAAGGTGCCTTCTATTCAATTGAACATTCTGTTTAAATCTAAGAGAGAGGGGGAATGGGCTTGTTTAACTTTGAAGTTCATGTCCGCAAGATTTAGGGCAAATTGTTTCTTCAGATGTTACAATCACACATGTGTTGCTCTGCGCTTGTGTGGGGCAATAACTGAGCCCAGGTACAAATTCTCCTGGACCCTATCACGCTCCACTCTCTATGGGTGTGGATGTTACTTAAATTCACAGCTGCAGTCATGGCATCACAGTCCCTATTATTTGCACCTATGTAACTGGGCCATGCGGTTGGGTGGCTGGTCAATGACAAAAGTGCTTTAGGAGGAAGCACAAATACAACTGGTTCTGAAGCTAAAGTTTTCAGCAATGGCCATGGCTACAAAATGGGATGAGTGGAACCAGATTGGTAACAAGTTAGCTCACAGGGGTATCTCTGCATTCTGTATAACAACTCCCCAATCACCATCAGGGAACACCCCAAAATTATCACTAAACCCGCTGAATCACCCTCAAATCCTCAATAACGGGGCGGAGGGGGCCATGATACTAATTACATTCTCAAAGAGTTGATGTTGGGTCTCAACTGCAATTTGGTAACCTCAAACCAGCGCTTGACCAAATGGTGAATTCTGCAGCATGAAATATGAATGGGCAAACATTATGACCCATGGTACCCTTATAATAAATTCCTGGTATGCTCTGACCCTGAGGCAGATATTTCCCACTACTATTTTTAAGTGTAGTAAGTTTAAAAGTATTTATCTATTATGATTCTAGTGCTATCTGGAAAGCAGCTGCAGCTGGATCTACATCCCCCTCAAGTTATATTTTTTCAAAGATGCTCAGGATTCAACCACTCCAGCTCTGAGCTTTCATTTACTAATATTTTATATGGGTTGTACACTTGGTGATTGTAGCCAAAAAATTGAGCCATAAGAGCCCACATTACATGGAAATGATAGGGAAAGCAATTTGGGTTTTCTATGACCAGCTCAAGCATATTTTAAAATCATTGCACCTTACCCATGTTTTTGAGCCTCACAATTAGCTTTCACTCCTGAGTTGTTTGTCAAACATGATAAGGCATCATTTAGACTTAAGATTCAATGGTGTTAAGCCCAATGTTGATAGAACTGTGGCTAGGAAATAGCAATCACTGACCAGGAATGGTTGGGGTGCTACCCAGATAGCAGCATCCATTCCCAGTTTTTGTTTCACCAGCTGAAACCTTTTTGCAACCCAAATTGCCATTATTTCATTTTTAATTTATTAAAGATATGGAGTTTTTTTCAAAAAGGTTATCACATCAGTCTAACACACAGAAGCTCTTCAGTTCAGATCTGAATAAAGATAATTTTACTTGCTATCCTTTAATTCACAATTTTGTTTGTCCTGGAATCTTACATCCTTCATTTAACACACTTGAGTAGTAGATAGCATAGCAGGGTGGTTCCTTTTCCACTCTGGGTCAGGTTTTGGTTTAAACAAGTTTGAAACCAGCACGAGCTAAAAAAACTTCACATGGTATATTTGTCCCAAGGTTGACCTGCCTCATTTACTTTTTCATTTAATACACTTCCTAGTATTCTATTGATGAAATTTTTCACAGTTGCTAAGGTTAGATGCATTTATAGTATTCCACCATAACTTTTTAGTTTTCTTAGTATAAGAAAATTTTTATACGTAAGATCGAAAAATTCCATATGTTTTTAATGGTAACTGGTATATTATTATAGCTGAGCTGTTTGATATTTGGTTGATTTGATGATTTAAATGGTTTTTCCAAAGGTTGGTGGTCATTTGGCTAATTATCAAGTTAATCATTTTTAAAGGTGTAAGCTGGCGAAATTTAGAAAAGCTTTGCTAAAAGGCCCAGAATAGCTTTTTACCGCTAAATTATCTAACCTTAAGTTAGCATTAGTATGTAACCTACCGACCGTGTTTATATTAAATAAGTAAAAGTAAAAGTAAAAGAACAAGTCTTTATGGTGTAGTTGGTTATCACATCTGTCTAACACACAGAAGGTCTTCAGTTCGAATCTGAATAAAGACATATTTTACTTTTCCAGTGACATCTCTTTTTAATAGTGGCTCCCTTATACTTGACTCTACCAAAAAGTCTAGATGAGTTACTATGGTTTGAACCATACTATTCTTAACTTACCAAATGTTATAAACGGGTTTAAACCATGGACAAAACTCAACAGTCTTCCTTTTTAAGAGATTGTTTAATCTAGTCTTAAACACTTAACAATTAATAAAGCTGGACCTCTAACTTCCAACTTATGGCGTTGGGCTGCCGTTTAGGTTGTTAAATTTAGTAACACAACTTGGTTTAAAAGC
>JAKSZP010015353.1:0-21727 GCA_022478985.1 Massospora cicadina | reverse complement strand
TTTAAACAAACCTAACACTCTATCAAAGGATGTGACGCCTCCATTGACTTGGGATAGACAATTATATTAAAGGTATTTATTTTCAAACCATTAAGATACAAGATTTTAAAATGAGGTTTTATTATATAACTTAAAGAATAAATCACTTAACAATCTATAATAAGCAGGCTGTTGAGTATTATTCTGAAGGATGGTATAAGGGCTTAGTAAAGATCAGATGCATTGAAATGGCTAACACAAAAAGAAATTAATTCACTGAGGGTTTGACAACGCAGAGTTTCAATCTGATTCTGAGTTACAATTATCCAAATCACCTTAGTATTATAGGACCTTGTTGATAAACACAAAAACTGTTGTATACCTAATTGTTTGCATTTTCCTCATGAAAAATTTACTATGAAAAACCTTTTACTTAGATTTGCCTCAGGTATTAATTTTCTAAACAATAATCATTCTTGGTAGAAAAAAATTGAGAAAAATTGTCTTTGTGGAACATGAATTAACCATACTTATAAACTAAATGTATAGCTACTTGATCTTTAAAATATAATGTTTTGCTGGAATCAGTAATAATAAAGGCTTTGAACTTGGAGGTTATTTGTAGGATATAAGATGACAGGGGTAGCAGGGGTAATAGCCATAACCCATTTTTTCATCAAAGAAATGACCTTGGTCATTGATCTTGGTAAGATGTAGAGCCTAGGGTTAGTGCCCCTCTTATATCTAAAGGAGTTCAAGATTCCTTTCAGATTGATAGCATGGGGCCAGGACCTTACACAACACATTGCAACATAAGTTTTGGAAAACTCAATATATAGACCTTCTACAAAAATAATAATTTATTGCATAAGTTAACCTTCATATAGGCTTTTAAGATAGTATACTTTAAATTAAAAGAATTTTTATGTTAGAAAAATAAGTTATATGGCTACATTTCAAATCCAAGCAATCATTGAAACACCATCCTAGATGTAAAATTAGTACTTCACAATGAAAATAGATTTATTAATTTGATTAATCTTAAATCCCACATAAATAATTATGGTAATGATTTTAGGGGAATATAAGAAAGGTTCTCGACTTGTTGAACAACAGAAGTACTTTGCATAACAGACAAGGCCACAGCTCACTTTCTATCTATGCCCTTGTAGATCTTCAGTAGTATACAAAGGTTCTCTACTAGTTCCTTAAGTCTTTACTTCTTATATTTAGTTTAGCGTTTGATACCTAGATATGTTATTATCTGTGACATGGTATATATATGGTTGACTAATTTTGGCTGGCGTAATTTTATCAATAAAAAAGATCTTGAGTTGAGCGCTTTCTGTGTAGGTTTTGTTTGGTGGGTGTCTGCATTGGGAGAATTTAAATTTTTCATGGGTAAGGGTGTTTCAATGGATATGACTCATCATATTTATTGAGCGTCAGAAGTCTTAACCAAGTTGCAAAGAGACCAAATTCAAGGCTCTCTGTAATTCACTGTGTAGTTGATAAATAACATCTGTTTTGGCTTAAAATCATAAATTAATAGTTTTGTCAGCATAAAAAATATGTTTAAGCAGTTATACTCTGTTAAGCAGCTAGTATACAGATGGTTCACATTTTTGCACCAAGAAAAAAGCTGTTTATCAGAATTAACAAAAAAATCTTTTTAAACATCTATTGATGGCCGCTATAAGAGCAAAGCTATTATTTTGTGTGGCTTAGAATTAGAAATAATGATGCCTTTGCATTATAGGATCAACAAAATGGCATAGTATGGTAAGACTCTTATCTATACAGAAATTATGAGCCAAACTTATAAGGCCATGGTGTAGTATTCACTTAATATATCTTGGTCTACCCTTCTAGTTTAGTTTAAGATTTTATTCCTTTAATTTATTTTTTGGTGTGATCAACGTATGTTGATTTAAAAATTACTATGTTAAAATTTGAAATGGTGTTTAGCCTTGTGATATACTAGTCTTACATTGGTGAACTCAAAATCAAATATTCTAATTAAATTGTGATGGTGGTGAGGTTTAAAGGCTTTGTAAATAGTTAAAAGTCTTAAAAAAATCTTTTATGTAGTTCTCAATTGGTATAAGCTTATAGTACAGGTGAAATGAATGAGCAAAGGGTTTAATAGGTATGGTTTTAACTTTGATTTTATCCCAGTGTTTAATGATTTCTTTAATATTGGAACTTCTTTGTGGTCAATTTTAGTGAGTTTAGGTGTAATTGGATTTTTCATGCCACATAAGCGCCTCCAGTGCGTTTGTGTTTGATATATGCAGTGATAGCAGGCTAAGAGCCAGTTGCAGGATTAGAATTTGTTATCTAGGAAGGATGGTTGTAGATTGAATTTAACTGTTATTTAACCTGACTTTGGGGTACCAGAGGCGGTTTGGCATAAGTACAGCTTACACTACATAAGAAAGAGGTAAAACTCTTTTATTTCTACTATTGGGCCATTCTCTTCAACCTCAGATTTTTTCAACTAATTGTATGTAAGGATCAATCACTCACACTGTATAATTTATTTTCTTATTGATTGTGAGATATAATTAAGAAATACATCTTTTGCATTAGTTTGATGCATCTGTAAGGGAGTGTTCTCAGCCTTAGTCTTCTATTATTAGAAGACAATAGTGTCCAAGAAGTTGTTTTTAGCTTACCATGGTTAAAAGCAATTTGATTAATTGTGGTTATTTACCCAATATTTTAAATCTGGTACTTAATAAGGATATTATGTTTTTAAAATTAATACTTGTCATGACTTTATTTCTATTTCAGACGTTTATTTAAATTGGTTAAATTTTAGAATTACCTGAGTCATGTCACTAGCCAAATTTGGCATGTGCTTTGCAGAGAGATACACTTCTATTTTAGGTTACTGATCTTATCCTCTATTTCTTATAACTTATGTTTTTGGTTGGTTTAACCACAAAAGTATCTTCCTTGTGCCTTTCAAGTACAGTTCTATATTGCAAAAAAGAAATTTTTTCTTAAACTCTTGTTAATAAGGTTGAAGAGCTTACCATAATTCATATCAAATTTTATATAATGATGGAGACTTTTTTCTGTTGTATAGCGTCTATGTTAGAACTGCATCTCTTTTAAGTATTCCCTTGTTCAGAATTCTGTTTGTTCTGTCTAATGTAAAGAACACTATTTTTAGTACTAGTGTAAAGAACACTATTTTTAGTACTAGATGGTCCCAGTAGAGAACACTATTAAGCTTTGGTCTGCAGCTGGTGTTATGCCCTAGAATTGTTTGACAATGTTCATAGAGGCCTAAAAAAGGGTAACTAATTTTTTTATGGAAGTTGTCTAATATTTTTGCTTCTGCAGTGGATGTTTTAGAGCTCATTAATGATTTTGAAACAACTTTTTGGTACCTAGTTAATTTATTAATGTCTTGTGTGAATTTTTGTAGGATTCAGGTTTTTAGCTGTTACCTCAGCATATCAATCCAGAAATTTTTGTCACTGGTTTTCTGCTTTGAAATTAATAATATATTCTATGAAGCACAGCTTTTATGTAAAATACTAGCAGAAAGTTTGTCAATAAAAATAAAATCTATATTATCTAAACAACCGTGACAAAAGGATCAATTGTTCTATTTATGTACTATAACTTACTAAGCAAAGACATAGGCAAGGCCATAGTACTTATACCTAATAGATAGATTCATAAAATTACATAAATTTATATCATATAAATGATTCAACTCAAGATAATAAGATTATAGGAATTGTGGAATAGCTTTAGATTTTCTATTATTAAAAAGATGTTTTTCATCATACAAAATTCTTAATTGATGAATATGCTAACCAAATTTAAAAACTTAAACAAATATTATCATAGTGTTCTTCTAATTATAGGTTTTTAATTTGAGGTTATTATTTTCTTTACAAAGCCATAATGTATTGTGGGCTTTGTTTAGATTCATAACATATAATTTTTATTTTTTTAGTGCTGATGAGGCACAACTAAAGAGGGGGACATCCACAAGTTACAATCTTTATGTTCTAAAAATATCTGAAGACTGTAAGGAAAATCCAATAGGAATTGATGGTAACAGTTAAATTATATTTTACTTAGCATTTCAGAAAGATTATAATCACAAAATTATTGACATACAGAGAAACATAATTTTTGATAATTACTAATAGCTATGTTATTTAGACAAAAGAGTTTTTATATCTCAGGTCTAAGAAATTAATAAAGTTTTGATTTACCAAATTTTCTACATGTTATCATTCTAAGGTCAATATAAGTATTATTAGTTTAATATTTCTGAACTGGTTAATGACATTTCTTTAAGAGATTTTTGTTATTGCTAGTCAAAGTTTAATAAGCTCAGAAAAAAATTAGTTTTACCATATTAAATCTGTGCTTATTCTACATGACAATTAATTGCTTACTTTTAGTCTCATGTGATCATGATGGATAAGAGTGTGTAAAATCTACATTCTTGACAGTAATTAATATCAAATTAGACCATTTTAATGATCAACTATATAATATGACTTCTTTTCTAATAAAATTTTAAATTTTAAATTTTATTTGAGGTGGGCTGACCTGAGGACAATACTGCACCAATGAGGGGAAGTGGAGAAAATAGGAAAGAAGGATAAGATCTGGAAAACCTCCATGAGCGGTGTATGATAGGCCAGGACCTCCATGGACCACATTTGCTATTTGCTATCTTGGTTCAGGGCATTGGTGCGCAACGCCAACACAGCCATAATCATCCCCTACCCAAAGTTCACTACTGGGATCAAACTCAGGGAGACAGCGGTAGAGGTCCCTATTCTACCACTGGGGTATCCTCCCACTGTCTTTTATAATAAAAAACAACGCTTTTAACCAATTAAACACAGGCTTATTCAGATTTATCATGCTTAATTATTTTCCAAATTTTAAACTCGTTTATATTTGTGGATCATATCTTTTGGGACCTGTTGGGTTTTTGCCCAAATGTCTAGCTTCATTGATTAAAATTAATATGCTGGTCCAGCAGGAGATTCCACCCAACAGTGAATGTTGAAGTTATCAATTACTTATACAATAACTATTGTTCAGAGAAATAATCTAGCACCTACTTATTAATCTGTCATATTACAATCCACCAGATTTTTGAGTTTTTTCACAGGGATGATCCCTCAACAATAAACAAGCAATTAGGGGGTCAATTTCATTTTTAAAGCTTAATTGACTTATGGGAGTTGATCAGGTTTAGTTACCAATTGACTAAAGGGTTTTTGAGTTTCAGGTAAGTAATGCCACCTGTTAAAATAGCAACTTTTTGGTTAACCTTTCCTGGTATGCAATATGTTATTTATGGGTAAGAGCTGCATTATCTAAGCAGGTTGTTACCAGATAAAGGTAAATTTGATGGAGTTGAGCATAGACATTACACATGTTCTTGTTTCAACTCAGAAGAAGTTGTGATTGAGTAGGGAGAGAACCCAAGGATATGCAATAAGAAAGATCAGCATTTCATGTAACCCTGGAGAGTTAATTCATCAGCAAAAGCTGCCGTTCCTAATTTGGGGTTACAACCAAAAAGTTGTGCACCAAATTCTTTATGAAAACCTTGACTTTTTTATAATAAAGCAGATATATTAGCTCTAATTGGTTATATAAATATTTATGGTTTATAATTTTAGACTGTTTGTTCTTGGATTTGAGAAAAATGGACAAGAAGATACTTTGTCTAATTTATTGTTGATCTTTGAGGACTCAGTGATACAAGAAAAATGAAGAACCTCTGAACCTTACCCTAGGTTAAGTTCTACCAGATGGAATAGGGAAAAAGTCCCCACCATTTAAGAAATCAGTATCAGGACAAGCACCATGTTAGCGTTGGACATAAACAGTAATCTGGATATCCTCTCCACTAGAATAATAATCATCATGCTACTATTTCACATTATATAGTATTATCAAATTAAACAATGAACTTACAAGATACCTGTGCAAGTTAAACAAAGAGAGCTGAAGCGAGTTATTATTCAGAACAAGGAACCAAATCCCAGTTTTAACAATTGGTGCTCATTTCAGAAGAAGAAGTTGAGTCACCAGTTCAAGATATAACAGGCTCATTACCCAATATTCCTGCCTTTGAACTTCCTTGAGGCTTATAACTAGATTTTATTGCTTCATTAGGTATTACCCCCTTACTAGAGCTTCCATCAATACAACTGCATATCTCAAAGTCCTAATGGCATGCAACTGCCAAAAATTCTGCAGACCTTGCCATATTTACCCTATTTGTATCAATTATAACTTTTTTATCAGATTAATACCTTTAAATATTTAGCTGATAAAATTTTTATCTATAGCTTTTGGCTAACAATTAATTTTTCTGTGCATAATCTCTTCTGCCACATCCCTTAGATGTTATTACATAGGTAGTATGTATGCTCTCATTATAAGCTCTTTCTCTTAGCCATGAAATGTATTAGCATCAAATTATCATAATAGATTAAAGGTTTTGTTTAGTGATAGTATCATATTTGACTTGGCTGGAGCAGCCTATGTACTTCTAAATTACTAAGACAAATATTTTTATTTTTGTTAGATGCTCTAGGATCTTTGATGGTTTTAACATCAAAACTTCTATCTATATAGTCTATAGTATATCTAGATAGTTAACATGGTGAGGTATATTAATGGATAAACTCATACAAGTTATAGCAATGTTATATTCTTTTTTATAAATTACTATTGGAGTTACCCAGCATTACTCAGGTTTATTTATTATCAGACAATTTAAACTGTTTAATTTAGGTCTTATGTTATAGATAACATGAAACTATTTACTTATTATCAACAAGAGTACTAAACCAATTAATCACCAACTTCTTTCCCAATAAAGTTGAACCTATTAAGTCAATTAAAAACCAACTAACCACTTATCCAAAACCAATTGAATATATCAAATTACTGATACTATCAAACCATTTGGTAAAGCCAAAAAACCTATCAAATCAACCAAAAACCACCAACCACTCAGCTATACCCAATTGAACATGAAAAACAACCAAATTTCACCAAATCCTCAGACAAATAAACTGAGCTTTATTAAATCAACCAAAATACTAACTCTTGGCTAAATCAAATATAAACATTGAATCACTTAAAACCCTCCAACCACTTAAACAAAACCATTGGATCTATTGAATTTCTAAAAAGGCACCAACCAGAAAGCAAATTAAAATTAAAACATTAAGATTAATCAAACACCACCAAACTTTTAACCAAAACATCACATTATATATAAAAATTGTTGTGTATATAAGTGACATATCATCTTTCAAACTGCTAAACTGATTTAACTTTTTTTTAGTACTAGATGGTCCCAACCCAAGGGGGGGCTAAATTGATTTAACCTAACTTGGAACATATATTTTATAAATTAGGGTAACCAACATAAACAGATATTTTAAAGTCATAATATAAAAATAAATAAAGTAATTATAAAAAATAATTTGGACAATTATAGTCAAGCTAACATATTCTAAGGTGTAAGCGCTTACATTGAACTCATATAAAATTATTAAAAAATTTAGATCTCAACATCATGTTTAAAGCAAAACTAAAGTAAAAGCAGATACATGATAATTTTAAATAAACTTTATTAACTATGTTGGCTTATTACATTTTTTTATTTTTAAGTATCACTTGCAATATTAGTTTAAGTTATTTATATATACTAAAGATATAATTATATAGGTATACATTTTTACAATTATATATGATTGAATGAGATTGCTTCTTTATAAGATTTTAAATAATTTTCTTTAACTTTATAAGTACTTAATATTTAATTCACTGTCTGAGCTTGGCTACTATTTAACCAATCAGAATCATCTACTAATTTACTACATTGCCTAAGAATAGCCACTGGCCAATCAGATGATGGGATCATATATACATATATACTTTTCTATTTTTCATATATAGATAGCAGTATTACCTGAAATTGCTCAGATTTAATAAACAAACATTTTAAAATAAAGTATTTTTTATTTTATATCATAGATAAACCACCAAACTTTAGCTAAAACCATTATACATACCAAGTGAACCAAACATCAACTGTTTGGTACAACTAAACTTAACATTATAAAAAAACCAAAAACTGCCAAAATTTTTAAAAACCAATAATCTTATCAAATTAACTAATTACTAATTTATAATTTATAATTTATAATTTTATTTGAGGTGGGCTGACCTGGGGACAATACCGCACTGATTAGGGAAGTGAAGAAAATGGGAAAGGAGGATAAAACCTGGAAAACCTCCATGTGCGGCATATGATAGGCCAGGAACTCCATGGACTGCCTTTGCTATTTGCTATCTCAGTTCGGGGCATTGGCGCGCAAAACCAACACAGTCAAAATTGTCCCCTACCCAAAGTACATTACTGGGATCAAACTTGGAAGGCAGTGGTAGAGGGTCTATACTCTACCACTGGGGTATCCTCCCTTAATTAACTAATTACTATTCACTCACAAAATTTATTCAAGGTAAGCCAACCAGGGGACAGACAGTACCAATACAAAATAATGACCAAAAACACAAACCAAATGCCCTAAATGATTGGCAAAACACCAAAACAAAAAGGAAAACCTAACCAACCAGGTGTAGCAGTTGAGAACCGCTTAACCCACCATGGCGGAGGGGGAGGGGGAGGGGGTATCAGACAGCTTATCAATTTCTTCTTCACTGATGAAGAGATGGATTAAAGCTGAGAGCAAAGGGGTTGGGGCATCCGCAAGATGTGGGTTAAGAAAAATGGAAAAGGGTTAAGCTCTTTGTCAACAAGCTGGGCCTGGAGCATAGCCTCCAGAAATTTGGCAACATGATGTTCAGCTTGTATGCATGCATTGGGAAGCTGGGAAAATTTAGTTATATTAGCTCTGGTGATGTGCGTGGTGGGGGAAATTTCTGCCTGTGCAACAACTTTCTTGACAGCAGAGGTGGCAGTTTCCTTTAATTGTTCAATTTCTACCTTTGCAACCTCAGGGAAATTGGCAGGGTAAAAGATTGAATGTAGTCCCTCATTAAATTGAGTGACAGATTGTGCCATGGCTTCATGGAGATGGCAGCTATCAGAAGAGGCCACAGTGGCTTCAGCAAGTTGATGGTTACTCAAGAATGGGGTGGCGGTGGGTTTAGGGATATATTTCTTGGGTTGGAATGGGTCATCAAAATCTGAAAGTAGATATGGTTCCAAATTAATTGGAAAGTCAGGAGGTGAGACAATTTTCCCAGATTCAGTTATTTTATTCAATAGGTCCCAGGGATTTTGATTGAGTGTGATTGATTTGGAGGGATGAGGTTTTGGTTGGTTAAGTTTTGGGGCATTAAATTGGTTGGACTGAATATGGGTCTAAACCTGCTCCTGATTGGTATATTGTTAGAAATTAAGCTGGCTTGGGCTTTGGTTACAAAGGTTTTGTTGATTTTTGAGCGTTCAGCTGGAGGGGGTGGGGGCAGCCAAAATCCTCACTCAAATGCTGTTTGTGCGGCCTCATGTGTGGGCTTGGCGGATTCCACTTGTTTTGAATTGTAGCTACAGTATTTTTTAGAATGATCCAACTCATGGCAGAGGGGACAAATGGTGTGGCCGTTGTCAATATGAACCCAAAAGAAATGATCTGGTGCAGATGGGATATGGGCACGTGGTGGGATGTGCTGGGCTATGGTTGGCTGATGGGGGGTAATGGTGGCCATAGCACATGGTGCTGTTAATCTCTTAGCTCCTCTTGGGACCAGGAAGTGGAGAATGGGGTTTGTACCATATAATGGATAGTCCCATAATCAGTTCTTCATAGAGTGTTTGAGGTGGAAGGTGTGAAGGAAGGTTTTCAAAGGTCACCACCATTGTGGTGTCACTGGGGAGGCGTGTATGGGTTGTGGTAATAGATGTGTTTTTATATACTAAGGGTGTAGTTGCTGCAGCAGCTGCGTCCTCTTCAGTGGGAAAACCAATATCAAAATAGCCCTTATAAGGGTGGAAGTCAATAAATCCCACTGGTGAAAACGTGGATGTTGCCAGCTCAATTATTGCTTTGTCAGCATATGGGAAGAGATGCCCATATTTGACTTGGAGGCAAAAGCAAATATTGGATCAGGGTAGGGCAAGTGGGTGGGGGCAGGTTGGGTGGACTCACGCTAAGTGTAATAATAAGTTCCTTGGAAGGACAAATCAGCCTGATGCATTAGGCGGACTGGATGAGCCAGTTTGCATGTGTTTGCCTGCAGGGTGGAAAATGTTAGCAGGTGGCAGATCCGCTGACATAAAAAAACTGATATGGTGGAGGTGGCGATGGAAAATTTAATGGATGCTTTATAATAAATTCACTTGAAAGTGATGTCAAGAGGAAAGAAAAGCTATTACTAATCACTTACTAAAACCATCAAGCTTATTAAGTAAATCTAAAACACCAACTTCTTGGAAAAGCCATTCAAACTATTGAATTGACCAGATATGTAACTGCTTAGCTATAATGATAAACTGATTACCATTGTTTACATATATTATCCCTTTTTATATTTAGAACTTTTGATTTTAATATTATGAAAATGGTTGTGCTAAATCAGAAACCTTTGTGGGTGTGCACAAATAATTTATTAAAGTTTTATTGCAAACAGATGTATGGTATAGGAATACATATTGCAAACATTTAAGTTATATCACTAGAAAGATAGAAAGATAGATAGATAGATAGAGCTTCCTGTTTGGGGCAGCAAAGCTCTGGGATGCTGATACAGTGTATATTAAACTTACTGATAACCATAAAATATATACTTAATTGATCATCTTAGATCACTTTTTCCACTTTATATATAAGATCATAAATATTATACAAAATGTAGAATAGATGAAATTTAGATTTATGAGCTAGTTTAGTTTTATCTAATGCAATAAAGTCGCTTAGTTTATTTTAACTTAGTTTATGGACAATTAGTTTAAACAATTATAATCTATTTAAGGTGGGCTGACATGGGGAAATACTGCACCAATTAATGTGGAAATCAAATTAATAGAAAAGGAGAATAGATCTTGGTAATCCTCCATGCATGGTGTTCTTCTAGGCCAGAAACTCCATGGACCATGACAAATGAGGTTTATCCTCAACATCACATTGCCCTGATCTTTGATAAGACAGGACAAGCTGGTGTGGAAGGAAGAGGGAGTGAGAGAGCATTAGTCTTGGCTAGACCCCAAGTCAAGACTAAGACTGGGGAAGGACGGAGTTTAGATGTTTCATCAGGCCTGGGTTGAACCAAATGGTTTTCAAGTGGGTGGTTTCTAGGTTAAAGGTGGATTTGAATCAGAATTGGAACAATTCTTGGGTATGGTGGTTCAGCCACTATGGAATTCAATATGGCTTAAAACAATTGTGGTTTGCTTATGGCATGTTCCAAAAGACATAACATCAGGCATGGTGAATGAGCTTGATCTATGCTTGCAGCAAAGAGCTATAAGAGATAGGGCTTGATAATGGGAATTTCTCTAGTTCTGTTTTCTATCAACTTGCCTAAATATCAAATAGAGCCATTCCTAAACCTTACTTATTTTTATTACTGCCTTCTAAGGTTTATATTGATAAATTTAGTCTAACAGCAGCCATGTTTGGCCTATAAAAACAGGAGTTAGACTTTGAGAGTGAGATAAGGAAGGCTATTGCCTCCCTATACACCTTGTCTTGGAGTCAGGGCATATTGCTGGGGGTAAGCATACTTGCAACTGTCCTCCAAGGGATGTTTATCCATAGCTTCAGTAGCATATGCACTAGAAGAATGGTCTCAGGGACCATGTACGCCCTTTGGTCATTGACTTGGGCTCTGCTTCCCAATTCATTTGTGGCTCACTGGAAGGAGCCAGTGCGTTACAGACTGCCTTGATATTTGCTATCTTGGTTCAGGGCATTGATATGCAACACCAACACAATCATAATTGTCTCCTACCCAAACTTCATTTACCAGGTTATTTAATTATTTATACATCTAAATTAATTTCATTTATAATAAAAGCTGCTTATAAAAGCTTATAAAATAAAATAAGAATACTGAATAAATAAATAAGTAAATGAGTAAAATATAATTTAATAATAAATTAAATAAATAAAATGAATCAAATTTAAAAATTAAATGAGATTAATTAAATAAAATTATATGATAAAGATTAAGCCAATAATTGATCCTGCAATGCTAACTTAACCTTAAGATTGATTGTTTACTATTTATTGTTTTGTTTAATTTTTGGGTAAAAAAATAGGTAAATTATTCAATTTAATCAACAACCCTCAACCACATGGCAAAATAAACTGAAACTATCAGACTTGATGGAGAAAGGACATACAGTTGATAGCTGAGTAGTTTGGTAATTATTCAGATGACTTGAAAATTCTCAACCACTTGGCCAAATAAGTTGGGCCTATTACACTTGATGGAGAATTGTGATATATATATATACTTTTTTATTTTTATATATATAAGTAAAGAAAAACACTATTAATTAAGATTTCTTTTAAACTACAAAAGCAAGGAATTAAAATTGGGTATGGAGGTTCTGTTCAAAATATGTAGTTTAAGTTAAAAATCAGTTTTTTTAGAAATTTTCAAGTTTTTTATATGTAAAGAAAGAAGTTTAAAATAATTTTATAAATTGATTATTATAAAATGATACATGTTTTGAGAAAGTTTTCAAAAAAATATTATAAAAAAACCAACAAACCTAAATTTATGAAATTTGGTATGTATGTGCAGCTTAGGTGTTGGAATATCAAGTATGTATGGGATTTTTTGATTCAATCATAGCAACAAAATTGCAAAGATATATCTATTATATATATAAAAGACACTATCAATTAAGGTTTACCTTAGACCACAAAAGCCAGGAATTTTCAATTTGACATGGTGGTTCTATAAATTTGTAGTTCACCTAAAATCATTCATTTCTAGAATTTTTTATTTGTGAACAAAAGTTTAAATTTTATTTTGATAAATTTTTGTTATAAGATATATCAAATTTGAAATTTGTAACAAAAATATTATACAAAACCAAGGGAGGATACCCCAGTGGTAGAGTATAGACCCTCTACCACTGCCTCCCGAGTTCGATCCCGATAATGGACTTTGGGTAGGGGACGATTTTGACTGTGTTGGTTTTGCGCGCCAATGCCCCGAACCGAGATAGCAAATAGCAAAGGCGGTCCATGGAGTTCCTGGCCTATCATACGCCGCGCATGGAGGTTTTCCGGGTTTTATCCTCCTTTCCCATTTTCTTCACTTCCCTAATCGGTGCGGTATCATCCCCAGGTCGGCCCACCTCGAATAAAATTTAAAAATTTAAAATATTATACAAAACCAATAATTCTACTATTATAAATTTGCTATGAACTGCAGCTTGAAAATAGGATTATAGAGTTGGTAAAGGATTTTATACTCAATTTTAGCTGCTAAAAATATAACAGTTTTAAATTTTATTTATAGAAGCTAATTTTTATAATTACCCTAAACCTATAAGCTTGAATTTAGAAAGTTGAAATTGGGGGAACTTTTAGTTCATTGATACCTACTAAAGAACTATTTACATAATATTCACTTTTTATATTTACATCTGGTATTACTAAGTAATAAATATCTATTATGAATACTTAAATTTGTAAATCCTAATAGTTTTATTTCTCCCAACCTAAAAACCTACCACAAAATTTGGTAGGTAAATACCTCTTGAATATCAAGCTCTCAAGTGGGTAGAGTTTTTGAAGTTTAGTCTAACCAAAGATATATATAACCTAGAATCAATATATAAATGCCAATTTTTTATTATCTTTTAAATCACACAAGCTAGAAATTTAATATTAAATTTGGCAGTTATTAGTTTATAGGCACCTATTAAAAACTATATAGTAAGCTAGATGAAGTATCTATTCTATAGCCAGGTGGTGAGCATTTTTATTGATAATAGTTCAGCTTGCAGACTGGTGTTATTTAATTGATTCATTGGGTACAATAAGTTTGCTATGCAAGGGTAGTTAGATTAACAAGGTACATCCTGCTGCCAATCTGATGCAGGTTTGGCTCATGGCAGGTCCTAACCTATACTGGCTAGGACAAAATATAGTTTTTTCTTCTATTATTATTATTATTATATTTTAAAAAGCTTGAATAGAGATACTATAATAAATAGAAAAAAGTTAGGATGGTTGCCTAACAGGGTGAAACCTGGTACTTATCTGGTGCAGGTTTGGTTTGTAACAGGTTTAAAACCTATATTGCTAAGTTGACTCATTTTCTCCCTTCCCCTCTTATGACTTCATATCAAAAAATTGAATAGAGATAATATAATTAATATAAAAAGAAAGATAGGGTAGTTGTCTAGCAGGATAAAACCTGTTAGTACTCTGGTTCAGGTTTAGTTTGTAACAGGTTTAGAACTTATATTATTTAGGATAAAACATTGCTAAGGGTGGTTAGCTGGGTGGGTAAAACCATTTCCACCCTAGTGCAGGTTTCAAGTTCAAAACCTGTACTGGCTAGAAAATTCTCAGTGTGGTATATTTGTCCCAAGGTCAACCCACCTCAAAGATTTAAGGATAAAACATTGTTTCCTCACATCCCCCTTAATATTACTTTATTTTATAAAGATTGAATAAAGATAGGGATATTAAAAAAGGAAGATAAGATAGTTGCCTATTGGGGTGGTTCCTACTACCACTAGTATTTACTTTAAAAATATTTTTTCTAAATAAATTATAATTATTTAGTTGATTTCATAGGTTCAATGGTTTTGGCTGAGTAGTTGATGGTTATCTATAATATAAAATCTAAAACAAAAAATTCAGATTGTCTGATAAATCATAAATACTGTAGCAAAGCACAGGAATCTGGCTGCTAGTAATTAGATAAAATATGTAGGAAGCACACATGGGTATTATAGGTTCTGAATCTTAATCAATCAAGGAATTCCATCAGATCAGCCAATTCCAACTGAGATATATTTCTGGAACCTTTTTACATGGTACCAAAAGCAGCCTAAGTTGATACTTGTAGTTATAATGGACCTATTGATTGAGAGAAAATTGTGCTCACCTTATATATTTATAGAGTGGGGTGAGTTGATATAATATTCCTATTTCAATTTTCATAAAAAATATGTTGACCCCATTTAACTTGTCAAGTTTACCTAACTAGCATCATATCAAATGGGTTGAATCTTATATGTGATCTATAACCTATATTTTACTGCCCTTGTAACCCCTAGCCGAGTGTTAATGACACCAATTTGGCTGGAACTGGCAGTTTTGTCAAATCAATTGGTTAGCTGAATTAAGTGTTCTAATATAGCAATACACTGAGTTACACGATAGGTGGGGACCCAAAAGCTCGTATTTGGGACAGCGTACTTCCGACATTTAAATAAAATAAATCGTTGCCCCAAAATTCATCAGTAAAAATCGAATTGTGGCTTGTAGTTGAATAAATTTGTTGGCTGATGGCTGAGAAAAGGTTGCCAACCCCGATTTAAGCTGGTAAGCCAACCTACATACCCTAGCTTTGCAAAACTGTGGGCTTTGGGTTATATAAACGTTCACTTATGTATAGGGTTGGAGATCTGTGGGCCAAAATTAAAGTGGACCCGAGAACTTGGCTCAGGTGCAGCCCTTCACACTGGCGTTAGGGTCCCATATGTTTAAATATCGAGGCTATACCTATGCAGCTAGGTTAAATGAACCCTACGTAATAGTATAGGATTCATCGGGACAGTTGAATAACTTTAAACTTGGAAGCTGGATAATTAAGGGATGGCGTTTAGAAATATAAAGCTCTCAGCTATATCCTTTTAATGGACGGATAGGAATACAAGCAACCAGGTGGATGCTTATCCTAATCCCACAAGTCCCCAAGCTAACCCCAAAGTGGAAACATAACCCTCTAGCTTAAACCACGCAGTCAAAACCCAAATCTATCCCCATGGCATGCATTTCAGCTTCATGTGCAGAGGTGAATAGGTTAAGGTGCAGTAGCCTGACCTCATCCGCTGAGGTAGATTCGGTGAGCATGCCAACTTCGTAAATTAGGTACTGGGTTGGAACTCAAACTCCACAGTTCCCAGCGATACTAAAAAAGTACGGCTGGCGATGGCAATTTAGACAAGCTATGAAGATCAGCAATATCAATTCAAACCGGGATAAAGTATAAAAAGGAAGCGTGGAAGGGTCATATATTTGCAAATGGGAATGGAAGAGATTAGTAGCAAAACGGGGTCAGTGGCGGAAATGGTACACCTGAGCTCTACAGGAAGCCGCTCTCCTGGAGCAAGCGAGCAATCTTCTCCTCCTCGCGTTCCCGAGGCTCGAGCTCGATGCTGCGGTCGTACAGCTGCGAATCGGTGACGTTAATGTCCAGCTTCTCTTGGAGGTATTCCTGCAGCTTAGTGAGCTTCTTGAGGTAGTAGGTCGAGTTCTGGTACTGCTGTATCTCGCGGATCAGGTCCGCCGAGCGGGCCTGCTTGAAGAAGTTGATGAGGTCCGACTTCTTGAGGTTGTCCGAGTTGCCATCAAAGATGAAGGTGAGGTCGGTAAGGTACAGGCCCAGGAACGGCACGCAGGGCGGGTTAACGGAGTGGAGCTGCTCGCGATACGTGGAGAAGTTACGCCCCGAGTCCATGACGGATTTGATGTTTTCGAGCGACTGAAGCGAGCGGGCGTTGACGAGCTAAAGGTTAACGAGAGCACGGATGGCGCATTACCTCCCAGGTGCGCTTGAGGCGGTGGATGGGCGTGGTGTTGAAGCCAGCAATCAACGACATGAGCGTGTTGAAGTTGTGCAACGAGTAGCAGCGCTCGGCGACGGCGATAAAGTATTTGATGTACTGGGCGCGCATCCGCAAGTTGGACTCGCTCAGGACGGTGTAGGCCAGCCAGTTGCTGATCTGGGTCGACATCTTGATCATGGCCTTGACGTTAGGGGCGTTGGCGTCCTTGGAGCTCCAAGCCTTGTTGAGGCATTCAATCGGCTTGATTTGGTTAAATAGGTGGGAGTCGATGAGCGTCAGCTGGCGCGCGACCTCCAGGGGGTCCATGTCAAGAAGTGAAGTGTAGCTCTTGGGGATGATAGGAGGTGGCTCAACTTGGGTCTTCTTGACCAGCTTCTTAAAGCTACTAGAGCTGAGGGAGAGGCGTTTTTCAATGTGGCGCAGCAGCTGTTCCGACACCGACGGCAACGCCTCCTTGACCGTAGTCGCCGCAAACCTGCGCAGCTCCTCCAAGGCTTCCATATCCTCGTTCTCCTGAAAGTATGTCTCGACCCACGTCTTGAGGATATTGAACACGCGTAACCGGATGGGGGTCAGCTTCTTCTCGTGCCACAGCTCCAGCTCCGCAGGCGTTAGCCCCACCGGCGGCTCAAGCGAGAAGCGCCGGAACAACAGGCGGAACAGCTCGCTGGTGCCAACAAACGAGCGGTACGTAAGCAGGAACGTAGCCATAAAGTTGGGATCTATCCAGTTATTGGTGACCACCTTCGCACTTACCCCAATTGTCATGAAACGTGAGGCACTCCACCAAGCCGGTGATGGTGCCACCGCGGACCTTCCCTTGCTCAAACACCAAATCTTCAGGGGAGTAATCGTGCCCCAAGAACCATGGTCTTTCTTCGGTTTCCCTGGTGGTGGCTCTGCCTTTCTCGTGCGGAAATGGCGCATCGCTCCCGAGGATCTTCCGAAACTTTTCTGACCGCCCCTTGCGCAGCTTGCGACTAGAGTCCGCACGCGAGATAATCTCGCTGGAGGTGCTCTCCTCGGTGCTATGTTCGTTTTCAGACGCTTCTTCCGACGCCTCGGAGCTGTCCACCATGCTGAGCAGCGAGCCTTTAGCGTAAGGCGGGGGAGGGGCAGCGGATGACACGGCCGAGGTAAGGCTCGTCAGCGAGAAGCACCGGCGAAGTGGCGGAGTCACCTCTGCGACAGTTGAGCCAGGGGAGGGAAATGCATGGATGACCTGGGAAAAGGTTGACAGCTTTCGTCGGAGCTCGAGGTAATCCTTCAGATCACGCTCCTCCAGCGCAAATTTGATGGCCACCAGAAGGTCGTTGAGCGACTTTTCGAGGCGGTTGGCCGTAACCAAAATCTGATCGGCTGGTGCCGCGCCGTTGGAAGAGTAGGATTCCGTCACCGCCTGCGTGACCAGGACCAAGAGGGATAGGTTGTCGTATAAGGTTTGACGGTACGAGTTGTACATGGCTGCTACCTCATCACTGACCCCCTCGAGGCTAAAGAAGTTCATCAGGTTAATAAACTGCCCCGCCTCCTTAATCACCAGTTTCACCAAAGTGATGAGCTGCTGGTCAATTTCACCACTTTGCGTCACGCGATCGTTGAGGCATCGATGGCGATGCCAATCGAGCGCACGGCGGCATCAAACCGGGTCAAAATGTCGTTGCTGGAACTCTTGGCCGGCTCCCCGCTCGTGTCGGACCCAAGATCGTGGCTCCCCCGTCGCGAGTCACCGGGTCGAAGAACGCCAGAGCCATTCAACTGGCTCCGGTGCTTGGCCGATCCTGGCAATGAAAACAGGTTTAAGGGCTTTTCGGAAATGCGATTCTGGCGCCGGCACTCGCGCGTCGCTTTGTCAGCTGGCTTGCGCACCCGGAGCCCGACCGAGGAGAGCTGGGCGGTCTGGGCGAAATGACGGGTGGCGACGAGTATGGCAACGGCTTCGTTTTCTAACCTCTGGGAAAGATCGGGAGGCGGCCAAATTCCCGAAGCGACCTTCGCCAAAAGTATCAAATTGCAGAGGGAAATTAGAATCAAGCGATGATAGCCTTGAAGCAGCTGGTGCAATTTAAAGGCGGGGGCATCCTTCTCGGCAGTTCCGGATGCTAACAACATATGCCGGATAGCTTCAACAATTTTGGACGTTGCGCTGAGGTACCGGCTTTTGTTTTGGCGCTTGGTGGCATAGATGAGGCTGTGTACAGCGCAAACCACATTGCTGGAGATCCCATCCCAGTTGAGAGAATCGAGTTTGGCGGAGGGATTAAATAGAGGCGTCCGGTGGACTTTGGCGGGAATAACGTTCATCCAGGATAACTCCGAGCTGGTGGTCAGCGCAGAAGCTTGAGAGATCTGAGAGAAGCGCCGTGGAAAAGCCTTCTTTGCAGATGCCTTAAAAATAAATTGAACCGTTGTAAACCTACCTTTTGATAAGAACCTTCGTTGGGATGCTCCCAGCCAGTCTCATCGGTTATCATGTTAAAATAATAGACCCTTCCAGAAGAAGTTATCTTTTTGCACCAATGGGAGGGCAACTAGAAATTAGGGTTCGAATTAAACTGGCAAATACCATATTTATATCAGACGTGCTTCCAGGAGGTGAAAACGTGGGGAGTATGGTATCCGGGGCAAGAGAGTCAGATGGAAAGGGGAGGCTGGAGGCGTGAAGTTGTAAATCCCACTCCTGCAGATTGGAAGGGCGCCGAGATAAGCTCTCTGAAATTAATGAGTCCGGAATTTCAGCGCTAGATGCCAACCCCTTGTCACTGTAGTTAGGATCCTCGCCTTTATAAGATTGAGAAACCCAACTCTTGGTTCGATCCAACTACAGGTGAAAGCATAAATAAGGAAGGAAGATAAAAAGGGGCATATACCTGAAGAGTATCACTGGTAAAATGAGGATTGGTTTGGGAGGTGCTTAAGGAAAGATTCTCTCATAAAAGTAGTACGTAGAGTTTCATTGGAGAGATCCACTGACTCGACAAAGTTGATAGGAAACCAGCCTCGGTCCCCATTTCTTTCCCCATTACACCAACCTGAGTCCAATTTCGTATGCACCTTAATAATATCTCCCTTTTTGAAAGAGAGGGCAGCGTCATCATTAGAGAAATAGTCATATAAAGCTCTGACGGTGTCCTCAGTATCGGTATTGATATGGCCACTCATAGGATAAAGTATACCAAACCAGTAAAAGCAAAGTTAACCTTTCCTTGAGATGGAAAGATTAAATGGCACACCTACTAATACCACTTGGTAACCAACTTAGTTTGGAAGAGGTGGTCAATTCAAGTTAGTAACCACTTTACATATAATGTGGACACTTGGTTGGATATATGCTGGCTTGATCACTCATAACCAATCTAAAACCAATTTAAGCCACCACCTACCATTTTTATGGCAAATTGATCAGGTGCCTCGTATAAATTTAATTTTATCTTGATACTAGCCTACCTTTAATTGGTGAGGTTTTTAGAGATCTATAGCATATTATTACTTTCCACCAATCATAATTGCAATCTCTGGATTTAATTAATAGCCACAAATGCAAACGCTTTTTAACAAAGCAACTTTCTTGCATGAATAAATTTATAAAGCCACTAGATTTATTTACTCTTTATTATAATCAATCATATCTTATAATATATAGAAAAATATCAAATTATTTTTATGAAAGCAATATAATAAATATTTTCTAATAGATATATATATCTATATTACTATTCTTTTTTTAAGATTTATTAATAGCAGGAACTACTCTGATAATAACCCAAACCTCTTTTAACAATATTATAAACTGAAAAATGGTAAGGGAGGATACCCAAGTGGTAGAGTAGGGACCTCTACCGCTGCCTCCCCGAGTTTGATTCCAGTACAGGAACTTTGGGTAGGGGACAATTATGACTGTGTTGGCGTTGCGCACCAATGCCCCGAACCAAAATAGCGAATAGCAAAGGCAGTCCATGGAGTTCCTGGCCTATCATACGCCGCGCGTGGAGGTTTTCCGGATTTTATCCTCCTTTCCCATTCATTAGATTTCCCTTAATCGGTGCAGTATCATCCCCAGGTTGGCCCCCTCGAATAAAAAAAACTGAAAAATGGTACAAATGTTAGAGAAAACAAAGTTTATCCTAGCCAGAACAGGTAGGTTTTGAACCTGTGTTTGGCTTTTACTCTACCCTCAGCTTGTGGCTACCAGGTGTACACAACTACATCTGGTGCCTATATTTACTATCAACTTTATCTCATCTTTAGAATGCCAATCGATTTGACTATTAGACCAATATATCCAAATGAATCACAGCTTTTTAACAGCTAAATATACATTTTTTTATCATTTTAGGAACAAATGTTTGTCCAATCTCATCCACTCGCCCAAATAGATTGAATTTATCAGACTTGATGGTTAAAAATTCGATATTTTCTGCCAATTCTCACCCACTCGCCCTAATAGATTGAACTTATCAGACTCAAAAGTTTCAGATGTCAGTCAGTTGTCAGTATGCCAGTGAATGAGTTTTATTTAGATCTATTGGCTCTCGGTGAAACTACTCATTTATCCTTTCATCTTATCAGCTTCACAATCAATTAACCACCTTCTGATCGGAAAGCATCCACTTATATCTGAACTGGAGACTATATGCCTGATGAGCCACGCTTATCGACAAGGTTAGAACCCAATTCTATATGCCATCATAATTTATAGAACTTTATTTACCTTGCATCACCAAACTGTTAAAACAATTATAATGTTTACTTTAAAGGCTAATTAATTGCTTTAGAGATAGAAGATAGAAGTAACTTAATTTAAACTTACAATATCTTCGGATAACCTTATCTAAATTTCAATTTTAATTTTTTTAATTGTTATTCGATGTGGGCTGACCTGAGGACGGATACCGCACCGATTAAGGAGAAATCGAATGAATGGGAAAGGAGGATAAA
>JAKSZP010015352.1:0-21806 GCA_022478985.1 Massospora cicadina | reverse complement strand
GAACAGGCCAACTTGGATGGTCAGGGCCTGGATCGGTACCATCAACCTGGTTTGGCCCCAAAAATTTGGAAAAATCTGCAAAAGTTTTTTTTGATTTTTGCCAAGATCTTGGACATCCACCACCCTCCTCTCCACCAGCCAACCAAATCCCATCGCTGATCCCCAATCAACCAATCCCTTGGCATTTCCACTATGCGATTCTCCCCATATTTAAGGCAACTGCCCTGTCAAGGGCAATTGTCAGTTCATTCTCTAATCTTGCCAAGCTTTGCACCAAATAAAACTCAAATAACCTGGACACCTTGCCGCGGCCTCTGTCTGCTTACTTTTCTCAAAATTCTGTCAATTGATCCAGTGAAGCATGCTGTTATCTAGATACTCGTCCTGATGTTCGCCAACTGGGTCATCCAGTCACTTGACCCCACCACATGGCGGTGGATTGTATCCGCCATAAACCATCTCGCCCCCAATGATGAAGTCACTTCTCCATCCACTTTTACATATCCATCTAACACGATCTGTATGTTCACTCCATCGCTGGGATCTCTGAGACCGCTCCCCTGTTGGAGCAGTGCCAGGGCGCCCCTTCCCCAGTGCTCGCGAACTTGGCCCCCATACCTGGCTCGTCTGCCACTGGCCCCACCCACCTGAAGACCTGGAGCACCCCGCCCAAGGGGAGCTCAGCCCTAATGCTCACCATGGGTCCATTTCCCTCTCCGCCCGCACCCCTGTTTGCGTGGTGGCCCCTGTGCCACCCCTCACTGGTGCGCAAACTCACTTGTTCAAAGCTGAAGGCCAGCAACTGCAAACCCTGGAGGAGTCATCATCCTCACCGCCTCTCCCGCCCTTGGGGGTTGCCCCCACAAGACTCGCGGTTGCCCCCATTTCAACCATCTGGTTTGCCTTGGGGCCTTTGGTACAGCAATGAACCTTTACTTTCCTCACGACCCAATAGATCTCCCCTACTTCAAGTCGCTCAGACCGCTGTGCCTTTGGCATTCTGGGCTCTCCACTGGATGCTCACACACCCAGACTGGGAGCCCAGTCTGAACTTATCAGCCGCATCCATGACAAATTCTGGGACCAAGGACTATACTTCCACATCTGAAAGCTTATGCCTCTGAGGGAATGCCCTTATATTCTAAAGCTCCAATTGCCATTCCCCCAAAAGCTCAAGTCATAAATGATATGGGGGTACAAGTATTTGTACCCACTGATCATGTGTTAAAGATCTTTGGTAACCAAAATCCCTCTCATTTAGAGGCTTTACCCTGCCCTGGTATCCTTGATCCTGCCTATTATAGGACTGTTTTAGTTCTACTAGTTAATCTCAATTCTCGACCTATGCATTTGAATTGCAATTTTACATTGCCTATGTGTGGCCTACTCCTGTGAGTGAAATCTTATCCATCTCAGGATGTGGAGATTTATGTAAATTTGGGCTGGAAGATCCCCCTATCGTTGCTAGAATTGATTTTCAATTTGGGGATTCACTTACTCCAGACCAACAGCATAAAGCTGAGGCTCTGATTGAAGAGTATGCGGATATATTTGCCTAAGGTCCCGGAGATTTTGGACTAATGAAAGATGTGCAGCATCAGGTGAAAACTGGGGATACTCCCCCTATTTGAGCTCGACCATATTACAAATATAAAGTTGAGGAGGCTCAGGTCTCAGTGTAATTAATACAACTCCTTAATGCGGGGCTGTTAACGCCTTCTAAGAGTCCATGGGCTTCTCATTTTACTTATCCAGAAAAAAGATGGGGGTCATAGAGTGGCTATGGACTATTGTCGGCTCAATACTTTTAACCAAAAAGGATTCTTATCCTCTACCTCGCATTAATGATTCATTAAAATTATTTTCTGGGTCACAATACTTCTCGGCTATGGACCTTGCAAGTGTTTATTGGCAAATTGACCTGGCTCTGGAAGATCGTCAAAAATATGCTTTAATCTCTAGTGAGGGGCTATTTGAGCCCACTCATATGCTGCAGAGGCTTTGTAATGCCCCTGCTACTTTCCAACGAGCCATGGATTGCTTGTTTGGGGATTTGAAACTTTCTTGTGTTTTGGTAAATTTATATGATGTTACTGTGTTTTCTCGCACTTTTAACGAGCATTTGGCTCATTAAAAGGAAGTTTTTGGTCAGATGCTCCACGCTTCACTTAAGCTAAAACCATCCAAGTGTGCCTTTTTTTAAGACTGAGATGGAACTTTTAGGTCATAAAGTTAATTGCGAGGGGATTTTACCTTTATATAATAAGATATAAGCTATTTTGGACATGCCTGTTCCTAAAAGCTTGTGTGATATTCAATTGTTTTTAGGATTGTTGGTTATTAACAACATTTCATCCCTCATTTTGAGGAGATTGCGGAGCCTTTAGTTTACCTTTTTCACAAGTAAGTACCTTTTGTATAGGAAGAATTGCAGCAGCAAGCTTTTTATCTATTGCGCCAAGCCTTAGTGAGTGCACCAATCTTAGCCCATCCTGACTTTTCAAAACCTTTTATACTATTTACCAATGCCAATGATATTGCTATTGGAGCCATTCTGGCTCAACATAATACCAACCTGGTTGATCACCCCATTGCGTACTATAGTAAAACCCTTTCTAAGGCCAAACGCAATTATAGCATTACCAAGAGAGAATGTCTTGCAGTTTAGTCCGCCATCAAGAATTTCCGCCCTTACCTCTATGGAAAATCTTTCACTATTGTCATGGATCACACTTCCCTGAAGTGGTTGCAAAAAGGAAGGATTCTGATGGGCGCTTAGCTAGATGGGCGTTAGAGCTTCAGAATTATGACTTTACTATTCAACATTGTGCTGGAGCTATTTATCAAAACGCTGATGGACTTTCTCAATTGCTTATACTAACGTTATTCTCTGCTGATGAGGATCGCATCTATGACTTGATTGATAGACCTGAGCTCTGGTAACAGGAATCTAAGGATGTTATATCGAAGCTACAATCCTTAACTGAAGATACTCAGGTTAAAGAAGGTTAATTATACAAGAAGTTGGGATCTAAGTGGTTTCCCTTTATTTGGCCCTCTGTGAGGACTGAAACTATTATGGAGGCTCATCAAACTGTAGGGCATGGAGCTGTCGCTAAGACCCTACAGTGGTTAAAAAATCATTGTTATTGGGATAACATGCTGGAATTGGTACATGATGTGTTGGAGACATGTCTCATTTGCCAACAACACCGTGGGGGAAATCTGATTTTCCAACAAAATTGTGGGACCTTTCAAACCATTCTATACTACGATTATCAATGTTGTGGGTCCTCTCCCTACTGCCACTTATAAACATCAATATAATCTGTTAGCTATTGACCATTTTACTAAATGGATTGAAGCTATCTCAGTCTCCATGGTCACCGCTAAGGCTACGGCGTCCTTTCTTTTTAAGCAAGTTTTCACCTGGCATGGTAGCCCAAAAGTCCTGTTATCAGATAATGGGACCAACTTCATTTCTCAGGTAGTATCCGAGCTTACTAAATTAATGGGTACCTATCAGTCATTTAAATTCCCATACAATCATTCTACTAATGATGCAGTAGAAAGAGCAAATGGTACCCTTGTAGCCATTATTTGAAAGATGGCTTCCAATGACCCTATTAGATTTAATCTCTATTTGCCTAGTGCGATGTTAGCCTATAAAGTTAGCTACCATTTTATAATTGGAATTACTCCTTTTAAAGCTTTATATGGTCGGGATCCTATTCTTCCCTCTAGTGTACAACCTATCCTTGAGGAGGCTACCCCGCAAAGTATTCATTTAGCTAAGAGGAGATTAGCTGATGATATCATCTGAGTAAAAGCTTTAGCTTCGAGTTCCCTTGCTGCTACAACCTTAAAAGAGGGAACCAAAATCAACGCTAGTAGACCTACGCTACCAGAATACCAAGTAAGGGATCTTGTACTCTTCTATCACCATAGGACGGGAGGAAGGATTCACAAAATTGACACCTTATGGGCTGGTCCTTACTGTATTATTTATCATTGGGGTATTGAATACTCCATTGCAGCTGTTGATACTGGTACTGTTATCAATAGAGTGCATAGTAGATTTCTTTTAAGTATGTGCCCCTAGGCAAGATCTTGAGGGGGGCATTGTTGGGGGATTCAACTACAATGACTGAAGTTACTCAAGATTAAAATTTGATATCTTGGTCTAATGAGATTGCAAAGTCTATGTCAAAGAAATTCGATTCTAGGATAGACTGACGATCAACCCTTCAGAGTTATCAACCTTCTCTGAAGGATGATGCTAAGCTATCTGATGAGGCAGAAAACCATATAAGAAAATCGGTCCCATCAAATAAGAATCTTATCAGATCTGGCCATCACAAGTATGGTATTAATAATCAGCAATATTGGTCATCTAATAGGAAAGATCTTACCTCAGGTGCATCCCAAAAATCCTCACAAATAACTTCTAAATCTACCCCTATAATTATCCCTCATTTCTAACAAATAAAGTAACTCTATTTTTGACTCACAGATCCTAATTTTGGTCTTTTTTCATACAGGATTCTGTATTTCTCATTGGAATTAACTATAGCAAAGGAACTAATAACTTCACTGCAATTGTGTCGATCTTTGCTAGAGCCACAGAACTAATAATTTTGTAGCCTTCATGGCACCTGCTTAGTGTAATTTCTACTGAAATTCCAATAGCCACCAACAATCTCTAGAATCCTCACCGCTTGTTTGGGGTCACACCAGTGTGCTCTTCCCCTCCCCGGCCAAACCAGTGGCACATCCCCACAACCTCCTCACCCACCCATGGTTACTACAGCACCAACCAGCAGAACCCCCTGTAGTAAGCACCACTGTCATATTTTTTGGCAATACTGTTGGGATACGCTGTAAGGGTCACACAGGTCAAACCCACCAAACAATGGATGTATAATGTGAGGTTCATTGGCTTTCCAAACAAATTAAAAATATATAATAGTAACTTTTCTTTTACTGCTCAAAGTCACTTTTGAGCGATTTAAATTTAAAGTTTTATTTATCCACAGCCGTCTGCCCAAACCTATTATTTGATGTCCTTGGCTCCGCCGCCTGCCACCCCAGTGTGGGGCAGTAGTGCACCCCCACCTAGTGTTTTCTGCCCTGCGGGCAAGCGCGTTCAGACAGGCTCAAACAGCCCGCCCACTGCTTCCAATTGTTTTGTCCCCCCACAGGACTTAGCGCTCCACCTGGCGCGCGTCCACCCTTCTCGCCCCCATCCTCTCGCTTCCCTCGCTCTGCCATTCACTATTGCCTCAGAGTGAACTATGGGCATTTGTTCCCATATGCTGATAAGGCAATTATTGAGCTAGCCACTGCGGCCTTTGCGCCAGTTGGCTTTATAGACTTCCGACCTTTTAAGAGCTACTTTGACGTTGGGTTCCAATCTGAGGAGGATGCTGAAGAGGCAGCACAAACTCCTCTAATTTATAAAAAAACCCCATTCCCACAACCCATACTCGCCTCCCTTCAGACACCACGTTGGTGGTATCCTTTGCAAATCTCCCATCCCACCTTCCACCCCAGGTTTTGTATGACTAGTTGGTCGCGGGGCTCACGGCTCATGGCTCTCAGCCCAACCTCATCTTTGCCATTCCATCTGGTGCGGAGCGCCTTGCTGCTCCTCGGGCAACAGCCACCATCATACCACACCACCCTACCATAGCTCAACAAATCCCACCCCGCGCTAGTGTGGCTGCAGCGCCCAATCATTTCTTTTGGGCTCAGGTCGATAATGGTAGGCAGATTTGTTCCCTCTGCTTTGGCCTTGACCATGCAAAAAGAGTGTGCCCTCAGGCCAAGTCCTCTGCTGCGGCTTCTGAGCCTCCTTCTGGAGGTTCAGTATGGGGCGCTTTGCTGCCCCCTCCCACCCTCCAATCTCGTTCAGTGGGCCCACATGGAAAATCAGCCCCCCCAAAACCTCCAGCCTCACTCTCCCACCTAAATCTACCCCAGCCAATCAGAGCAATGCTTGGACCACCATTGGCACCCAAGCAGCTGCCCATTCGCCCAATCCCACCCACCCAAATTCGAACGCCACTATTCCAGTGAACCAAAATCCATGGGATCTATTGGCTGAAACTGACAAATCAGGTAATGTCCTCATTAGTAAGCATACAGGTCAACCTCTCTGCCAAGGCGATTATGGTCTGGCAGATTTTCCTTCCTGACTTTGATAAAACCCCTACCCCTCGCCATTTCGCTCCTCTGCCCAATACAGCCCCCTTCCAAAGTGATCACCAGCTCGCCTTAGCTGCGGTGGCCTCTCCTCATTGCCCGAAACTATGCACTTCAGTGGCCCAGTCAGTGGCTCAGCTCCAGCATGGCCTGCCCACCCTCTTCTTCCCCCCAACTTCCCTGAATCTCCCTGCAGTGACATCTCGAAACTATTTGATGATGCTGAAGTTGCTGTTCTGAATGTTGCAACGATTGCTTCATTCAACCCCTCAGCCAAAATCACCCGCCACAGTATCTCCCTTTTAACCCAACTTCCTGAAGCTCGCAAAGAAGCTGAAGTTCTCCTCGCAGCTTTTGTTTATACACTTTCCCATCATTATCTTGATGTGGAAGAGAAAAACTCCTACTACGCTGACCTCAACCCCCACTATGCGGATGCCCCAACGCCCTGGCTCTCTGCTCTGATCCGTACTGTAACCAACATCCCTTGATTGAGGTGGTTCTTTCTGAAAACCAACCCCCCGACCCCTCCTCACCCTCTGCCATGGTGGGTTAGCAGTTTCTGCTTCTCACCTGGTTGGTAGTTTTATTTTGTCGTTTTGAGTGTTGTGTTTGGTACTATCCATCCCCTGGTCGGCGTACCTTGAATAAATCGAATAAATTGAAAGATATATAATAGTATGAAGCAATTAGCTTTGACCCCATTACTTAATTTATGTTAATATAAGCAGATCCCTTCTGCTTCAATCTCTTAATACTAATAACATTTCTCCTCCTTAAATCTCCCTATCTCGCTTTTATATCAGCGACTTTGGATGATACTGCTCCCTTGGCTGAGACTATTTGGTTCCACCATATTCTCATTGGCTACGGAAGAGAATGGTGTTCTCAAATTCCCTATTGCCTTAGTTTGAGGCGATCTATTCAATACTTGTTGAATGTCGACATTGCCTTATTGCCTTATTTGGAGGCAATCCAATAACTATCCTTCCCAACCCAATATCGCCTCATATCAAGGCGCTCAAATAATTGTAACTATAAAGCATGGTTGGCAGATTATAGACAATCCGCTATGGCTATTTTGGTCTTATTGTCTAGTCATATCAGGATCTCAACAGCACTAGAGACATAAGCCTATGTCTTTTATGGCTACCTGCCATACAAAGATTTTAGTCAACCTTGCCAATTAATTCCTAAAACCTGTGTCAACCCCAGGAAGGGTGAGATGAATGTATGATCTGAATTTTTCTATCTTTTTAATAAAAAAGGTTATCAGGAATTTATAGGGGATATTCAGTGCCCAACTCCTTTGTAGGTGCCTCAGCCATGAATTGGCAGCCGTTGCTGTTAAATTTCCCTATGACGTATCTACCAACAATTGTTGTAAAAATTTATTGGTCTTGTTATTATTGGTCAATAACCTCAATAAACTTATTACTCCACAAATTCAGCTCTTGTGCAATTTGTCCGCATTGTATAGTATTTGAAATTATTGGTTGATAATAGTATGACGACTATTATCTGTAGTTGAATGGAATTTTTAGATCTTGGCCTAAAGCTCGGCCAGTATTTCCACTCAAAATACTTGAGATGCCTTGATATAGAATTCGTTCCCTTGTACTGTCCAACCTGATCTTCTCTGAGATTCCCTGGTGACAGTTTCTTTGGTCCAACACACAGTTGGCAGCAATCCCCTATTGTTTCTCCTTCTTCTCTAGATCCCCACTCAGATCCTTAATCTTTTCCCAAAAGAGTCAAAACTATTGTACACAGCAATAATATCCTTGAGAAGAGTAGAACAATTGAATTCTGATAAAGTTTACTATATAAACTATATCCTGGTCGAAAAGTATAGAACTATATAACCTTGTTCTAAAGTCTGCTTTCTTATTATGAGTGAATTCCAGGGAATTTATAGTGGGAATTCAGCACCCTACTCTCAGCTGGAACTTCCTCAATGAAACAGCAGCCATTGCTGTTAAATCACCCATCTTCATCTCAGCAGCGATGGTCTTCCCCATCTTGGCTAGGATTCTGCCATTGGACATCCTTAAGAACTAAATGGAAGGAGTCAGAAAACGTGTCACCAACATTTTTCTCTCAATCCAAACAAACCAACCATATTTGGCTAGCGACCTGCTTAGGTAATGGGACTTATTACCCATTAAGACAGGTCACAAACCAACTGATCAATTCACTAGTTGCAGGCGGCATCAATCGCCTCACAACTTACTACTTACATTCCCAATCAGTTGGTGATGAAACCCAACCGATCCCAATAAGTACACCTGATAGTTAATCACTATCAGATGTCCCTATTTTATTGGCAACTCCTCCTGATGAGATCTTAAGCATTCATCCGGATCAATTCCCAATGGAAATGACCAGGCGAATATATTAAAATCCTCCAAACATAGTTACTCCAAAATCAGGGTCCACCAATTTCCAATTCACCTCGCATTAGGGAATTATCTCCTAGCTATTCCTGATAATCTAGCAGTCTGGTAATATGGGAAAAAATCCCAACAATGGTCTTCTTCATTGAGCTAGTAATTCCTCTGTCAGACAACCCAGAGACCTAAAAATGAAAAGAGCCAGAAAATGTGTCCCTAAAGTTCCTGATCAATCACAGTGAACCAACCACATTTGGCTAGCGACATGCTTAGGTAATAGGACTCTTTACCCATTATAGCAGGTTGTGAACCAATTGATTGATTTGCTAGTTGCAGGCAGCATCATTCGCCCCACAATTGCTGATTTAATTCCCAATCAGTCAGTGATGAAACCTTACCAATACCAATTAATACACCTGATAGTTAATCAGCAATCAATATCATATGTCACTATTTTGTCCGCAACTCTGCCTGACAAGATCTTAAGCATTCGTGTGGATTGATCCCTGATAATCCAAGCCTGGAAAATTACCCAAAATCCCCTGGACATTATTAACCCAAAATCAAGGTCAACCAATATCGGATTCATTTGTTGGTGGGACTTATGCTCTAGCGAACCAGCAGATAACCTAGGAAGCTGGAAAGGTGGGCAAAAATCCTAACACACCCCCTCTTTTCTAGATTTCCAGCAAGAATAGGATTGGTACAGTAGAATGCCACCTTGTATCAAGGCAAAATATTTCTTAGTTTCCAGTGGGGAACAGCTGATCTTCAATCAATGCTGCTCATGACAACCTTTGGTCTGCGGTTCTCTCCCTTTTATTCCTTGCTACCGCCTTCTCAGAGCGCAGTCCTCACACCCCACTGCCATGCAAGTCTAGTTGATTTACTAGTGATGATGCTAGTCTCAGTAAGCTTGTTCCCCTCTAGTCTGGGCATATGACCTGTAGTAATATTCAGGATCTTTATTTGGCGTCCTTGATTTCCTGATCTCCCTTCTCGTCCTTGACAGGAGGTCACTACCATCAATGTCTTTCTTGCAGCAAAAATAAGAATGATTAAATACCTGTTTTTGTTATTTTTTCTCTCTTGATAACTTTTTTTGCCTATATCATTATTTTTCTTTTTTTTCTTTTTGAAGAGCTTATTTCATAAATTAGAAATTAATTGCGCCAAAATTAGTATAAATTAGAGCTCGATCTACACCAAATTGGATAATGACAACCATTATAAAAAATTCCAAATCCCCCATCTCATCCAGCTCATATGACAAATTCTAATTCTCAGTACCAGCAATAATTTGACAATTTTTCTGATGAAGATTCCCATTTCTTCTGATTGATGAGTCGTTCTTCTAATAGAAATCACTTTTATGGTCCCCCTAGGACCATACTCCAAGTCAAGTGCATGTAGGTAGCCTTCTGATGAACCACCAGAAACACAGTCTGAGCCTAATGATACCAGAATAGCAGTCATCTCAAATGAATTGCGACCAATTCTCCCTCTTCCATAAGTTCCTAAATTGGATTTTGATACTCTGCTAATTTTGGCTCCTTTTGTGGATAATCCTATTATAATTTTCAAGCCTCTTAAAGCAATACCATCAGATTTCAGTCGTTTTGTTCTGGATCCAACTTGCTTCCTGAGGTTCTCTTTTGACTCAGTTAATGTTATAACCAGCTGTTCTTTCAACTGAACTAGCTATCAGAAATTGTGAACAAATCGAGCTCCCCTACACAGAAATTAAAGAACTTATTAACTGAGGCCCTTGCTGAGGTTCTGACACCTCCAATCTCTCAAGCATCCTAGATTAAGATGTTGCAGCCTATGCTCTTTGTTTTGCGGGCTAAGTCCTTTGAAGTTGGACCAAAAAGTATCTGGCCTCCCCCAACTTCCATCATTTGGTCAGCTTCCATTTCCAAGAAGCTTGTAGTCATCGCTTTCAGGAAGCCATTTGCTCCTTACATGACTAACTTGTCCCTGGCGCTTGGCATTGATACCTATCTCTCATGGCTCTTATTGGGGCATGATTCAGCAACCTCTGTCTTGTATCCCTAGATCTATGCTGGCACACATGTCCTACGTTCTTGACAAAGCTCGTTGGCAAGCACTCAATATTAATCTTACAGCTCCAGTGCCATATTAGGTTTCTTCAGGGTTATTTGCCAGCTGACTCTTTATTTTCTGTTGCTTCCCTTCCAAATCTGGAGTATTGCATTTGGAAAGTACTGACATCTTAATTTCTTTTCCCCTTGTCACATTCTCTCAGGGTTTAACTTCTGCTCAGCAAACTTAGCTTTGAGTAAGTCTAGCCCTTGCTAGTGTTTGATCTCAAATAGATTTTGATGGTTTATTTACTTTTAATGATATACATCCTTTCTCCCCCAAGAGGTGACATAGGCGGAATCATCCCTGAAATGAGGATAACTAAGCAAACATTATAAAATATAAAACATTTATGGTTTTTTTTATTATTTTTCATCATTTTTTATTATATTTTTCCTATTTTTTATGGGACATGACCTTTACTTGGTTTAGCGGTCCATCTTTTTATTTCCCCAAACTGAATCCTAGTTATACTCTGATCTACAAACTTTCATGGTTTAGAGGTATTTTTAAGCTTATCATTTGTTTTAGTTCAGTGGTCCTTTTTTAGGACTTTACCAAAAATTTGTCAGGACATAACCATTTCAATGGTTCAGCGGTCCTTTGGGAATACTTTTATAAAATGTTTCTTGTATCGACTGCTTTAGATACTTAGTGTGGACCCTGTTAATAATACTTCCATTCATGAGGTTCTTGATGGAATATGCATCTTTTTCATCTTGGAATAATCTCACATGGCCTGAACTCAGTTCATATAGCTTTTCTTCTTCTAAAGCTATGTGTGTCACAATAGGCTACCCTATCGCCTACATGGTATTTGGATTATGCCAGTTGGTTCTTATCATCCATCATCTTGGCCTTGCTTTTTTTTCTTCAAGGTCATATAAAATGCTTCTGACTGCATTTTGGTCAGTATATTTGAAAGTCGGATTAAGTATTTCTTATCACCAATTCCCAATATTGGTTTAACCACTGATTATAAAATTGGTGGTAATGCGACCTTCCTTCCATACAAAAATTCAACTGGCGTTTTCCTGTCGCCATATGGTGACTAATGCTGTATGCAAATGTCACCAAATTGAGGCAAGTTCCTCAGGAAGAAGTTTTTCAGTGACCAGCTTCCTCAGCGTCGCAACCAGAATTTCATTGACTTGTTCTACCAGACTGTTTATCTTTGGCTGGTAGGGTACTGACATGACACCTTGGATCCCCATTATTTCATTCAACCTCAGATCACATGGGATGTGAAATTCATTCCCTTGTCGCTCAACAAGACTTGCAGGCATCCTAGTCAGCTGGTATAGCCCTTGTAAGGTGATTATTGTGCACTTCTCCTGGTCTTCTGTCAGTAAATCGATCTGTTAATATCCCAATATCAGATCTATTGTGGAGAAATACTTTACTTCTTCCAATCAATCTAGAGCATCATTAATTCATGGTAGTGGATACAAATCCTTTTTTGTTATCTTGTTCAGCCTTCATTAGTCAAACACCACCTGATTAGAGCCATCTTTTTTCTTTACTATCAGGATAGGGCTCACCCAGGGGCTCAACAATGTAACTAGGAGTCCATGCTCTACTAGTTTGCTGATTTTCTCTTCCACCACCTCCTCAGTGGCCTTTGACCGTCAGATTGGTCTCATCCATATTGGTAAAAATTTCCTTTAGTGCTGACTTTATGGACTACGTTCTTTGCGTATCCTAAGTTGTTTTTATTCTGGGCAAAGAAAACCCAATACTTTTCAGATAATTTGAGCATCTCATATTGCTGTCTTTCCATCAGATCAGCGAGTTGGTCACAGTTGACCAATAAATTAATATTCTCAGCAACACCTGCCGCAATCCCATCTTGGCAAGGGTTCCAAAGTCTCGGAATTTTTGCAATTCCGCCGTCAGTATCAGATGGACAAATTCAAAAAGCTTAATTTTCCCAATCTTTATCAGTTTTATACTAAAATTTGCTAGGAGAACTCGTATTTTCCCATGGCTCAGAATCATTATCTCAGGCGCCACCCATGACTCTATTCTGGACTTCTTCCATGGGCTTCCAACCTCTCCATACAATAGCTTGGTTTTCTCCAAAGTCAATCCTGTATCAACTATTATCTATGATACTGTCATTATAATGTTCAGCATCTTTCTTTGTAATGGAGTTCCCTATTTTCCAGGATTTCCATCAGCATTTCTCTTCACTTCCTTCCAAACAATTAATAGAAAATTGGGATAATGCCATAATTGTATATCAGATTGATGAAATTGGTTTTCCTCCTAAGTGGAGTTTCCTATCTTTCCGATAAATTAGAGGCAGCATTTGACCCAATATGGTCAACAGATTTATCTTCAAAGTTACATTTAACTCCAAATTTTCTTAGAAACTTTGTCCCAATTAGAATGTCATAGTTTTGTTTGGCCAAAGCTTTAGCTGCGGCAGATACCACCAGAGATCTAAATCAGAGTGGTAATGTGAAATACACTTCACAGGAGATGGTCATATTCAGCACGGCAGTTACATATTCCATCTTATGTTACAAATCAGGCGATATTCTCATTTTCTTCCTCAGCTTGGTCAATATAATACAATCAGCACCCCATTTTCAATAATACCCCGCACTTGTACTTGATTGACCAGTATATCGATATATGTACACTCAGAGTATTGCAAAATAGTATTTACTGAGTGTATAGTGCCATTATTACCAAAGAAAAGGTGAAAAATTGCACTGAAAGAACAGGAAATGATTCCTTAATCACGCTTAGGGGAATTGACAGATTTGTCTCATCTAATTTGACCTTAACCAGATCATCCAGATTCTCAGCAGATTAAATCTTGTCTGCTAGTTGACGTGCATATGGGCGAGTGACCTCCTTGATTATTTTTGGGGTTGATCCCCTTTGCTATGGCTCTGGTTACAGCATTGACATCTAAGTTGACCACTTGGTAAAGATGGTCCTGTGCGTCACCATTGCTGAACATATCTCTGATATCAATGTACTCATTTAGGATATCAGAAGGAATGGGTTTAACCACAGCCTAGTCTGTTCCTCGTCTAGGCCGCGGGCCCTTTTCCCAAACTCCTGTGCAGGTTTGGCCTCCTTTGCCTGGACCATGTTGATTTGCTCCTTAGGCTTCTTGCTGAAGCACTGGGCAGTGAAGTGGCCCTTTCCTCCGCACTGGTAACAGTGCATGTTACTATTGTCTGTCCGCTTGAACCCCTTGGGTTTGTTTCCTGGAACTGTTTGATCGGTTGATTCATTAGAACGTTTGATCACTTTGGTAGGATTCAAATTTCTGACCGGTTTCAGCTTGAAGCTTCAATTAGGACCTCAAATGTGGCTCCTAGCGTCTTCAAGTGATACATCATTTGTGAGGTGGTTATTTCAGTAACTAATTTTGATGAAATCATTTGATTTCATCATGATTTGGCTGAAGAGCCGCTTGTAATGTGATATGTTCATCAAAATTGCTCAAAACTTTTCGCTCTGACCAAAATCTGTGATTCTTGGTAAAATTGTTCAGCGAAAATCTCTAAGGTCTCATACCTCTAGAACTGGATCCCCATAATTTCTTCTTGCATTTTGACATAAATGTGGGGTTTCTGAACTCCTTCATTATTGCATTATTGGCCTCCTTATAAGACCAGCTATCTCCCTCTAGATGAGGTAATACCATGTTTGGCAGTCTGTATCCAAACAGTTCATGACCGTCAAAGCTTTTTGTCTATTACCATACCTAAACATAGTTTTTAAACAGTTGGAAGAACAAAGGAGCGTTGTCTCAGTAAAATGAGTAATTTTGGCTTGGCTTTGATTTCCTCCAAATTTTCTCTAGCTGCCACTCTCAACTCAGCTACCTGACTGACTTGAGAAGTAATCATGGGAGCTATCTCCAAAATGGTTGCAAATGCTGTTGGCATATTCCTAGGAGTTGTCAACTTCCCAACTGGTGTTCTTGGGGTCCTTTATTTGGCATTGGTCACCACATAAGGTTTGCATTCACATCTCTGGTTCTTTTTTTTAGTACTAGATGGTCCCAACCCAAGGGGGGGGGATTCATCGATGTCACATCTCTGGTTCTTCATATTGTTGGATTGTTTCACTAGTTATTCCATGTCTGAGCTGAATGAGTGCAAATAACCATGATCTAATACAAATTCTATATTCAAGAATAAAACTACTTTGATTAAATATACTTCCTTCTTTTTAATGCTGTTACTTTCCTGAGTAACTCATTAATGAAATTGGAAACTTCTTCTACTCCTTCCTTGATTTTAGTGACTCTCTCCTCTAAGGCAGCAAATTCTCTATGACCATCTGAATTAAAGGCGTTATTTGTTGATAGTTCTAATTCCGTCTATAACTTTCTTAGTCTTCTTTATATGAAATTGTAGATTGGCTTGAATTACTCAACTACACCCTGTAATAAGCACCAATTGTTGAAATATGGGTTTTTTGACGATTTTTTCAGAAGTTAAAGCACAAGTTCAGATATGTGCATGATTTGGTTTGCTTGATAGATATATATGAGCAATAGTATGAAGACTATTATCTGTAGTTGAATAATTAAACCAGATGTGGTCCAATGCTAAGCTTGGAATAAACCGCAAAATATTGATTGGTAATTAAGGACTTCTTTCCTATTCTGTATGAACCTAATCCACTCTCAGATTCAGAGGTTCCCGACCTTAGTTCTCATCACGCTAAGTTGGTGGAGATACACTTCAAAAGTTTGCTTCTCTTCTAAGGATATCCAATTCTTACTCTTTATCGCACATAAGAGTCCATAATTATTGTACTACAACAATAATTAACTGATTATAAATAGAACTTAAAACATCCATTGGTATTTTCTATCTTTGATCTTTTCTATCTCTTATCATAAAATATGAAGGGATTAGTTATTGATGATATGAACTATAATGACTTATTGTAGAAGATAGGGAATTGCTAATGTGTGAAAACATTTAGCCTGTCATCTTTTCTATAATTGATTCCCCTCAATCAGGTACATCTTTATAATAATGGAATTTATGATGCAAGAGATAAAGAAGTGCTAATGTTGAATAACAGTTAACCTTAATCTTCTTTATAATTGTTTATACCTCAATCAGGTAACCTCTTGCATCCCAGTGATTTCTTCCTCACTTCAAGGTACTAGAGACATAAGCCTATGTCTTTCTTGGCTATCTGCCATACAAGGATATCGTTCAGCCTTACCAATTAATTTCTAAAACCTGTATCAGCCCCAGGATGGGTGATATGAATTTAAGATTTGATTTTTTATATCTCCTTAATGATAAAGCTCCTAGGGATTTATAGGGGAATTCAGCACCCAACTCATCAGTTGGCGTCTCAGCCATGACACTGCAGTCGTTGCTGTTGAATTTCCCTATGACATCTCTACCAGTGATGGTCTTCTTCATTGAGTTAAGGATTCCTTCATCAGACATCCCAAAGACCAAAAAATGGAAAGAGCCTGAAAACATTTCCCTAATGTTCCTGCTCAATCACATTGAACCAACCACGTTTGGCTAGTGACCTGCTTAGGTAGTGGGACTCTTTACTATTATACCAGGTTGTGAACCAACTGATTAATTTGCTAATCGTAGGAAGCATCGCTAGCCTCCAACTGCTGATCAAATTCCCAATCAGTAGTGATGAAACCTTACCAATCCCAATTGGTACAACTGATAGTTAATCAGCAATCTATATCATATGTCGCTGTTTTGTCCGCAACTCTGCCTGACAAGATACTAAGCATTTGTACGGATCAATCCCTGATGGATACAAACCTGGAGAATTACCCAAAATTCTTGGACATTTTAACCCAAAATCGAGGTCAACCAATTTCTTATTCATTTGCTAGCAGGACTTATCTCCTAGTGAACCAGCAGATAACCTAGGAAGCCTTAAAATGTGGGCAAAAATCCCAACAGCACCCTAATTAGAAATGTCAGCTGTCAGAAATGGATTACCCTCCAAGGTCAAGAAAAACAATGATCTTCCTCATTAATTTAATTTTGTTCTATTCTCTACTCAGATGCAGCCTCTTCTAAGTTAAAACAGCGAGCATGTCCTAATGTCTTTGCTCAACGCCCATCAAATTACCCTTATTTGGTAACACCTTGCTTAGGTAATGGGACTCTTACCCATAAACAGCAGATTGCAATCTAGAAAAGATTAACTTAAAATTTGCTCTATAATAGGTGGCATTACTCATCAACAACTCATAAAATTCTTAGTTGATTGGAATCTAAACCCAATCAACTCCTACAAGCTAATTAAGTTATTGATAATAAATTGACTCCCTAATAACTTGTTTATTGTTAGGGATCATCCCCAATGAAGCACTTATCAATCCAGAGAATTGTAATCCAGCAGATCAATAAATATTCACTGAGAATATTTCTTTAAACAATAGTTATCATTTATATAATCAATATCTCTAACATTCACTAGCAGGATGAATCCCTAAGTGGACAAGCAGATTAATCATAATTAAAGAAGCTGGGTAAGGTGAACAAAAAAGCCCATCCTTGCCTATTCTGAAATTAATTTGCTCTAGAGAGAAAAAGTCCCCTAGGAGTTCTTCCACTGGTGCTATTAATGACTAATAATTTTATAGCTATTGAAAAGACCAGTCTTTATATTTAGTGAAAAACTCAAAACTGGTTCTTCTGCCAGGTCCCATCCAGGCTACCTGTTAAAGGCATTCCTTCATAATGGACAATACCAGCAATAAAATATGAGTGTACACCAAAGGGTCCACTCAACAAATTAAGATTCATCAAGCTTTAATTCAATTAAACAGGTAAGTCTTATGAAAAATTGTTGGATGAAGTGGCAAACCATCTTGACTGGCTCCCAACCTTCTTGAAAAACTTTTTTGAGTCAAGGATGAATTTTTAAATTGGACGTTTACCTATTGGAGGATTGATCAAGATATCACTGAAATCAGGTGTTGAGCTAACAAAGTAGCCCTTGAATTATGACGTGAAGCTAAATACCTATCTCCCTATATTTAAATTATAAGTGAAGTTACTTATGCTTCACTACTAGTATTAATGTAATTTCAGATGGTGTAAATCAATTAATTTAAATTTATATTATAGATTAAACTATTAGCTATAACAATATAGCAAATACCGTCAAAACATATAGGATATTCACTTTTTTATATATAAAACTTTATATCTTACTTTAGATTTTCAATTCAGTTTTTAGTGCTCACCTACATCATATAAGGAACCAACATACTAAATTTCAAGTTTCTAGGTTGGTATCTTTTTGAAAATTTTGTGATTAGTCAGTCAGTGGTATTTCTCTTAAACATATAGATAAGATAGATTTAAATCTCCTTTAATTTCCGCCTGGGCCTGCACATTGCTAAATTTTGAAGCTGAGGAGCCCCCTGAACCCCTTCCCCCTCCACTATGGTCATCTAACGGTTTGCCATTGACAGCCTGTTTAGTTGGTTTAAGTTAGATTTTGGTGTTGTTTTGCTCATTTGAGACTTCTATCCCATTTTATTTTTCTACCATTCTCTTTTTGGTAATTCTGTCCCCTGGTCAGTTTAACTTGAATAAACAGCTATATAAATTTAATTAAATGATAAAAAGTGATTGCACCAGAATTTGAACAACCAACTTTATAAAACTTAAATTAAGAGCCTAAAGCTGAGCCAAATGTGCTAGAGGAGGTATTTTAAAGTCAATTGGGTTTTTGATTCAAAGGTTTGATATCAATTAACTTCTAAAGAGCCTATTGACCACTAACCACTTAAAACCATTTAAAATATTGAATAAACCAAATATCTAACTGCTCAGCCGTAACATTATACTAATTATCATCAATAACATATAATTTTCACTTGTTAAATATATAACAATTTTATTTTAAGTATGAAAATTAAGACATCCTTAATTAATGCACATCTACAGTATCTAGTGAATATCTATGTAAAGGTTCATCTTTTTAGGCCTTGTCATTGTTAAGATACAGTGATTCATTGAGTGGGCTTTGGCATATATATATAGATAGATTATGGCAGTTTACCACTGTAGGGAGCAAATACAACAGTTCCAAAGTAAGCAGGATAAATTAATACTATTTCCAAGGGTGTAATTAGTTTCATCCAGCAAATTGCCTCAACGTCGACTCTATTTTTTATTTAGAGCCCTGAGAAGAACTTGAGCTTACTACAGCTGATGAATCAGATGTTACTGATGCTAAAGTTCAAGAAAATATCTGAGTTTAATTTTGTGGCGCAAGCTGGAACCACTTGATGAGACAAATAGAATAGCTGAACCAAATGATTATCTCACCATTTTGTTTTCTGATGCTCCTTTGCTGCTCTGACGCCAAAATTGAAGCAACTAATTCAGATGGCTCTACGCCCTATCCATTCATCATAGCCAATGCTCCTCATTGCTCCAACACAGGAATAAACAACCAAATCAAAAGCCTTGGAGCTTTCACTGTCTCCCCACGCCTGAGCTTCTTGATTTCTTTACAATCAAAGTTGGAGCCACTGATACCCAAGAGAATCTCAATTTTAATTAGGGCTGTACCAGAACTTCCTGTTTGCCAAATAAAACTGTTAGAACAACTGACTGCCTCACAGCTATTTTTTCTGACGTTGAGGCTTACAGCTACTCAAACAAACTAGCTAAACCAAATGATTTGGTGCCAAATTTATTTTCTTTGGTCAATGTGACTAAAAATCTTGACAACTCTCTCAAATTAGCTAATCTAAGCACCTTTAAGACCAATTTCCCTCTCCTACTGCTTTATTTTATTTTTAAACATTTTAATCATCGTTATTATTTATAAACAATAAGAATTTAGAATCTCCTGACAACGTCAGCAAATGAAATTCCTTAGAAACAAAAAAAACAATATAAAGATATTAAGAAGTTTCCTCACAATCACCTTTTTAATTTTATGAAAAGCTGTGCTCTGAATCTGTTACTCTTGATGCATAAATTTATCTGTGGATTGCAATTTCCTATATAATGACTGATCCTGCCTCCAGGATAATTTACAAACTTCTCAGCCACAGTCTTGAAATTAATCAATGCCAAAATCAAAATTATTCCACTTCATGTAACTGGTATAAACAGCTCAACTACTTCTCTTTGCCATTTTGACCCTTACTTTAGATCAGTGCTTTCAGAAACCTCAATGTTGATGAAATTCAATCTGAAATCGGCAGCAGGTTATCAAAACTTAGTATCTGAATACCTGCCGCCTATAAGCAACTTGGACCTCAAGAATCTAGACATTCTTGCCATATATTAAATTCAAATTCCTAACCACAAATTGTTTTCACCACTTAATTTTTAAGCCACCCAATACACTCATAACTTTGATGTCATACCCAATTCCCATCCCTTTGTTTTGTCACTTAGGCTTTCTCTTCCCTAGATCTTCTACCATGGCCATCCTATTACCAAGCCTTCCTTTGTCTACCTCAACTCTCAATCTGGTGCTACTGACTATCTGGACCATAACGTGTACCCTTCCAAGAATGTCAATGTTGAGCTTTAATTTTTACTAATCCTAAACTGACTATCATCTATCCTCACCCTCAGCTCTTTCTACTCAATGCTAAAACTAAGGTTGTCATTTCTAAGCAAGGTGGCCTAACAAAACTTTGGGACCCACACCTCTTCAAAATTAAATTTTTCGGGCAAATGAAACTTATGAGATATATGTCTTACTACTGACTGCCTAAAGATTTTGAGAATGAATACCAACTCTTTCGTCAGGCCTACACCTACCCAACTGCCTTGGGTTATCATCTCCATCACAACTCTGGTAGTTTAGGACCTTAATGAGGCTGATCAAACCTGGTGAAACCATTACCACCCCAAGTCAAGGCTTGGAGGGTGAATTTTCAATTTGTCCAGTAGGCGTGAGCCTTGACCTTGAAATTGTGATACATTTATTTAGGCAATTTTGGCCTATATTTATTAGTAATTTTGAAATTAATATTTTATCAGGATCAAGGCCTGAATTTATTAATCTTAATATAAATAGCATCAAAATGTTAATAACGAAACAACAACAAAACATTCTCAGGTTAAATTCGCAAGTATAGAGACACAACCTCTTGGACTAGATCATGAAAAGGTCCCTTTCAGAAGTGTAAAGAGAGTGTCTATAACTTTCCTATTCCCAGCGTGATTGTGCTCGGTGCACAGGGCCAACGCCAAGGAACTAGCCATTAGAATAAAAGTCACTATTGCCCAGCAAAGGGTGCTGGAGCAATAATAACTCAAGCAAAAGCAAGCGATTATTAAGGTAAAACCCCAAAAAAAATGACGCAGTGCACTGAGTGAGAAATGGTAAAAGTCCCAGGTTGGAGGGAACCAGGGCGGCCCAAAGGTGCACTGGGTGATAGCCTAATCATATATAAAATGTGATGGTTAAGGTAGCGCAAGATCTCCGTGAAGAGGTCCACACACAGGATCATTTGAGATATCATAAATAAAATGGTAAAAATGGGGAAATGTTTATTGGGAAGTCGACCAACAAGGAGTGTTGGTCATGGGAAGCAGAATTAAACTACATCAGGGGAATAAGGGTGTCTGGAAGATGATATGACTGGATGATATGCTATCCATACTAGTGGATCGGAGGGGGAATTGAGATGAGTCTTGAGATTTACGAAAAAGGGTATATGAATTATAATCAATCAAAATGATGACCATTTGGAGAATCAAGGAGATTATGCTGAGATTCAATATGAATGAGAGCTTTCTAGAAAAGGGAAGACAAATAGAAGACTACCAAGCAAGGATGCATCTGGCTTGGGAGACTGATATATAAAGAGTCATATGGAGGATTGAAGAGGGTGTCTTTTCCGTGAGGTTGAGTAATTGCAGATAAGTCTGCACTTTATATTAAATAAAGGTCAAAATAAGGGGTGATAGCTCCACATATAGTTTATCAAGTTTTTAACAGTAAGTTGGAAATCTTAATATCATCCGATTTGGTTGCTCAGTGGCTAATACCCTGTACAAACTGACTTGGCGGAATCAAGCCTATACGCCAAGAAATAACAGTGGTGCTCACTACAGGGGCCACTGGTCAACTGTAGTT
>JAKSZP010015351.1:0-21865 GCA_022478985.1 Massospora cicadina | reverse complement strand
GTCCCTCAAATTTGACCTAATCTAGCAAATTTTTAAGGGAGGGGATGGATAATTTTAAAATTGAAACTTACATCAAAGGATTCGGTGGCAGGCCAAGTCACTATCATTTCATCCACAAACGCCTGGACCAATGCTTGACTGCGTTTATGTTGGTTGGCGCAATGGCATCTGGCCTGACGAGCAATGGGAATTCCCCAGGGCCATCCTACATAAGGGCGGTCTCAATTGATTGAAAACGGGTTTAGGATGGCCAACCTGCCCATCCCTGGTCACTGGGGCATTTATTTGGCTAAATGAGTGGTGTCAGGCGCAACTCCCAATTCGTGAACTAGGGGTTTTAAATTATCAGTAACAATCCCTGATGATTTTGAAGGGAATTTAGCAATGGCAATCATATCACTTGATGGCTTGATGTTGTCTGCGATTCCGGTCAATAATTCTCTTATTGTCTCTTTCCAAATATTGGCTTTCCAAACTTTGGGATTTATTCCCATTAATTTTTTTCTACATTGCAATTCAATAATTTTGGCGCAAAGTTCTTAAAATCAGCGGGAAAGTTCAGCAGAGGTAAGAATGGAGACCAGGGGAGGAATCTTAAGAGGGAGAACTGTAACCCAGCGCTCATCTACAACATGGCAAGATTGCCATGGGTGACGAGAGGTACAGCTGCCCTCTTTAGCCCCTTCTTCTTTGGAAATGGGAAAGTCGCCCAATCTAATAAAGGGGACATTCCCCAGGACGTACATTACCCTTTCCTTTGGCCTAAGGAGGGGCACCACTGCCGGGAAACTGCATAAGGGCTATATTTTTGTGCACCTTGAGCAACTTGATCGCCATCAAAGTTATAACTTTTGGGGGGAGATGAGGAGCATCAGGATGGGACTCATGAAACGCCTCGACCAGTTCCATGCAATTTGCGCAATCATGGGCCTTGACCCAACTGTTCTCATAGGCTGGATAAAGCTTCCAGGTGATGAGATACTGGACTGACCTCTGAGATTTGTGGGATGCTAAGATGTTCTCCACCTTGGCCTCCTCCGCATTCTCAATTACTATTGGCTCAGGATCAGCGAAAATGGACCCCTGAATGGGGACAACTAAGATATGTGGAAGACGGGGTGCTGTATCCAATGAGCTGACAACATTAACTGGAAAGCTTATTGCCCATGTTTTCCTCCACCAAGTGGGGACCTGAACGCTTGCTTGCAAACTTCTGGGAAGGTACCTGCATCCACAAATGGCGCGTATCTAGCATAACATATGAATCCACCATTACGTCATGGCCATGAAGCCATTTTTTATTTGCAAACTGCTTGTAATCATTGATATCTTTTGTGAGATTCTCCCACACTAAGGACTGGGTAGACCAAATGTGCTCAGAATGATCTACAGCAGCTGGGACCTCTGGGCGCAGACAGGGACTGACTGAAAATGAATGATTATACCCCAACATCGCTTCATAGGGAGAAAACCTTGTAGAAGCGTGAGTACTATTGTCATAGGCGAATTGATTGAGAGGGAGGTCATTGGCCCAGGTATCCTGTGAGGCTGCAGCGTAACAGCACAAATACTGTTCAAAAATTTGGTTAAACCTCTCAGTTTGACCATCAGACTGGGAATTATATGCTGTGGAATGGCAGGGGGTGATTTTTAAGTTATATAAGTTCATTCCAGAAATGCGCTGTAAACTGGGGCTCACAGTCACTGATGATCTCCGCGGGAGACCAAACATAGAAAACACATGTCGTATGAAGAGATGAGCGGTTTTTTCTGATGTAATTGTGGAAGAGCATGTAATTAATAAGGAAAGTTTAGTAAAACGATTGACCACCACCATCACCGCCATAAATTCATTAGAACAGGGAAGTTCAATGATAAAGTCCATGGTCACTGATGTCCATGGACCCTCCACCTGTTGTAAAGGATAAAGAAGGCAATTTCTTCTTGATCAATACAAAATGCCTGTGTGCAATATAGCGCAATCAGCGATCCAGGCTGGTACTTCCTTTGGTAAACCTGGCTAATTATAAGTCTGCTTGATCAACTTGGTACATTTCTTATTACCCAGAAGGCAAATTGTGGGAGGGTTATGATGTGCACAAAACACCTCAGCTACGAATAGAGGGGGAATCCAAACCTGTGACTGAAAATAAATGAGATCCTCCACCGAGGAGTATAGGGAATGTTTGTGATTTTGAAGGGACAAGTGTTCTAATAACTCCACTCCTGTGGGACAGGTCATTTGAGCTGCTAAAACCCGTGAAATAAGCGGAGCATCAGGATCTAAGTCTACTGACGCATCCATGGGCGGTACAATAGATAAAATTTGGATGGTGGGGATCATGGTAACCAGGTCCATTTCATACAAGTTTATGGGGCAATGAGCCAAGTTTGCAGCTAAGATAAACGGGAAGCACATTTAATGCACCTTTCATGAATTCATATTTAATTTAAGGCTGCATAAATTATGATAGGTATGAGCTTGCCTATGTGCCAAATTATATAGTTTGTGGAAATACAGAAGAGCTTGGTGATCTATATGCACAGTTAACTCATGCTGGGCACCCTGTAACTGATACTGCCAATTAGTTAATGCCCATCCTATGGCTGTCAACTCCTAAAAATAGATGGACCATGATTGCTCAGTAGTGAAAAATTTCCAGGAGAAGTAGGCGAATGGATGTTCTAAACCATTATGTCCCTGGAGCAGAACTGCCCTAACAGCTCTGATGAAGCATCACATGCGACAATATATTGTTTGGAGGTGTCCACATGTTTTAGGATGGAGGAGATAAGAACACCTCTTTAATTGACTCAAACGCCTGCTGGCACTCAGGTGTCCAACAAAAAGGTACAATCTTACCCATGAGGGGGTGAAGTGGAGCGTCTAACTAAAAAAGAGCCGGGGAGAATTTCTTCAGGAAGATAATAGTGCCTAAGAAAATCCTTAATTGTTTTTGGGTTGTTAGAGTTGGCCATTCGTGGATGGCGTCCAAATTGTTGGGGGGAATTGCATAACCATCTTTTAGGATAAGGTTCCCAAGAAAAGTAACTCTCTCCTTATAAAACTCACAATTTGAAGGCTTAACAAATAGGCCCACCTTGTGTAAAGCAGCCACGACTGTTTCCAAGTCTTTTGCATGTTGTTCAGGAGTTGGGGAGTGAACCAAGATGTCATCAATATATGCGACTGCGCAAGTGAACTGAAGTTCACCCAGAACACTATTGATCATTTTTTGAAATATGGCTGGTGCGTTCTTCAACCCAAAGGACATTATGCAGAATTGAAAATACCTCATTTTGTTCGAATCACGTTAAGCCATTCTTGACCTTCCATTAACCATACATGGGTGAAGGCATTAATGAGATCAAGCTTGGAGAACAAAAAAGACTTAGCGATTGCTTGCCTGATAGTTTGCTCTAGGGGCAAAGGATAGGGATCACTCACTGTAATTTTGTTTAGGTAAACATTTTTCACGCAGGGGCGGAGGGAATTATTGGTCTTCTTGGCAAAAATGATGGGAGAAGTAACTGGTGCAAATCTTTAAATAACCATTTCTTAATCATATTATTGAATCAGGTGTTAAGTGCAACCTCATCCTCCGCTGTGTGTGGATACAGGGACAGTTGACTTTCACCAACTGTATCGTTTTTTGTTATCTAAGTTACTTTTAGTGTAAGAGTGAAGATGGTTCGTCTTCTTTTAATTGAAGATACTTCAATAGTGCATTAATTTTTTGGAAATTGGATGGAAGGCCCACAGGGGAAACAAGGGCAGTGATGGAGCTATGGCCTTGATTTTTCTTAAGGGTATTAACTAAAGAAAATTATCCCTCCATTTGACAATTAACAAATGACAACATATTTGACTCCAGGTGAGTTCTAACATTTTGTCAGCGCCACCATCCAACCCCAAGATTACAGGAAACACCAAGTTTAGCATTGCTGAGAACTGATTGCAAAATATAAACTTATGTATCAAGAAAGGTACTGGCTGACGGACTAGATATGAGGTCTGGGAGGCTGATGAAGCAACCATTACTGAAGGATCTAGGTCCAGGCCAAGCTCCAATTGTTGGGCTAGCTCAACACTCATAAAATTACCTGTGGCTCCGGTATCCACCAAAGCCTCAAAGGAGACATGGTGAGACCCAATACTAATCTTCATGGGCAATAAAGAGTAGGCGAAATTCTCAAATATTGGCAGCTGTGGTTGAAGCTGTAGCATTGGAAGAGATGGTAATTGGATCTGAGGAAACCACTAGGTTTGTAGCAGTAGTAAACCCTCTGTAAATTAAAATGCCAGAACATACTGACATGTGCACAATGGCCGCAGCAACTATAGGATGTAGTTCAGACAATTTGAGGGGAACTAAACTATTATGACCATAGTAAAATTACTTCACAATCTGATTCAGCTGAGAAAAAAAGGACCATTGCTATGCCCATATCAACGAGAAATGCGGAAATGGTTAGAAATAATGGTTGGTCAATTATTTTAGGCAAACAGTAAGTTATTTTTAGACTGGTCTGACAGTTTAAGTGCTGAAGCATCCAAATGGCAAACCTGAATGCCAGTGGCACAGCTGCTGGTATGACGGTTATGGAAATAGGAAGAAACTCCGCCACTAAGTGCCAAGAGCCATAATCGTGTATAAGCACCTAGCAAAGTACCAGGTGAACATGGCCATAAACAATGAGGGTTGTTGGAATATAGGTGGAAAGGGCGGTTAAGTTTTCAACTAAACTAGAATTTGGGTAAAGGTTTTTATTGGAAAGATAAATGAAGAAAATTGACCAAAAATTTTCTCAGTGTAATGCACCTGATTAGATAGTGTTTCATTGGTAGTGGGTCAAAGCACTGATCAAGTCCCTCAAATATGACCTAATTTGGCAAATTTTCAAGGGAAGGGGATGGATTATTTTAATTGAAACTTACATCAAAGGATTCGGTGGCAGGCCAAGTCACTATCATTTCATCCACAAACACCTGGACCAATGCTCAACTGTGTTTATGTTGGTTATCGCAATGGCATCTGGCCTGATGGGCAACAGGAATTCCCCAGGGCCACCCCACATAAGGGGGGTCCCAATTGGTTGAAAACGGGTTCAGGATGGCCAACCTGCCCATCCCTGGTCACTGGGGCGTTTATTTGGCTAAATGAGTGGTGTCAGGAGCAACTTCCAATTCTTGAACTAGAGGTTTAAAATTATCAGTGACAATCCCTGATAATTTTGAAGGGATTTTAGAGATGGCAATCATATCACTTGATGGCTCAATGTTGTCCACAATTACGGCCAATAATTCTCTTATTGTCTCTTTCTAAATACTGGTTTCCAATCATTGGGATTTATTACCATCAATCTTTTTCTATTATCTTAAATTCAATAATTTTGATGAAAAAATCTTTAATTTAGCGGACAAGTTTGGCAGAGGTAAGCGCGGGGACTTGGGGAGAAATCTTCAGAGGGAGAACTGTAACCCAGCGCTCTTCTACCACATGAGTGATGTTGCCCTGGGTGACGAGGGGTACAGCGGCCCTCTTCGCTCTTTCTTGTTTTAGAATGGGAAAATCATTTGATCTACGCAAAGGGGACATTCCCCTGGAATTACAAAGACAACTTCAAGAATCTCATCTCCTCTTCCAAAATTTTGCAAGGCATGGTCCTCATCACTGCAATCACAAGGATGGCACATAACAATGAGAGTACCAACCAGGCAGTCAATAACGAAGTCAGTGAGAGATCCTGATCATATGAGGACACAAAGGATCTTGAGGCACCATGTCCCTACATTTCCTATAGATATATAAATACTTTCTAAATTTATAAATTAGTCTATATTATCCTCATCTTTCCATTTTTTGACCTCTCCACTAATTTGCAGCATTGAGTCCATTTTTAAACTTTACATCAGTCAAGGGAACTGTTTCACCATGACTGGCTTCATTTATAGAAGCTTTCCATGAACAAGCCTCTGCACTTGGCTCTGATGGACGTTGTTATGGCAGTACACTGCAATGCTTTAGATCTAGAATCTGCTAACCATACCATTTGGGCTACACCAGTGTATCCAACTCGCTTGATATTTTGATTAAAAGATTGTTAAAAGCGTTAAATTGTTCAGCAATGGTTGCTAACTAGTTTTTTTAGTTGAAATTAAATAAAGGATATGATTCAACAATTTGTTTCAGTTGATATTTTGTTATAAAATTATCTCAGACAAAATTGTTAGTCATAATTAATTCTAGAATATAATCTGACAATTGGTTTTGATTAAAATTTTGTCAGGGAGCATCCCCCAACAATGTTAGTTATGCAATTTGATGAGGATTGATTGATGATAGTCAGATTTTCATAGTGTATTGTTCAAACAGTGGCGCTGAATTATATGGTCGTTTTATGAAGTTACTGAAGCGTTTTAACGCTTATTTTGGCAATAGCTAGTAGTCATAATCATGTAACACGGCCCTAGCCCATCTGTGTATGGTTCATAACACAAGGGAATGGTTGCAGAACTGTGAAAGGTTACAATGCTCAGGATTAACTAAAATGAAGGCATTTGCCATCATTGGAAGTTAATCCTAAGGGTTAGAAGTTTCAGGAGACCAATCAGTTTGATTTTCAAAGAATTATCTGAAAAATTGTCCGCCTTCTGCCTATAAAAACCCCTATCATTCTCTATTAAAACAAAGTTCAACTGATATATAATTATTATATTTACTTCTAAATGGAAGATTTAAGGTAAATAAGTCTCTAGATGTTTTTCCCAAGTACTGTTTATCAGAGTGGATCTGTTGCCACTTATTGTTAAGACTCAATCTACTAGTTGTCGCCATACAACTAGTGCTTTATTATTTTTACAACTAACCTGTGCAGTAAACTAACGCAAAAGTTTACACTTGGTGCTCACTACAGGGGCGTAGTTGAGTCTTGTTGAACAATACCACCATGTCTTCTGTTCATAAGAGATCCAGCGGCTATAGAAGGAGCTGGAGAGTGTGAATCAGACCACTCTAATGTTGTCAGCTCAGGTCAATTTATCCAGAACAGAGAATCACTCTACTAAGGTGGAAGAAGATGTCAACCTTGTCGCTGAAGTTAATAATGAGTTATTTAGTAAAATATCAGAGTTAGAGCAGAGGTATTCTTTAGTGGAGAAGTATCTACTCCTGTTCAAAGTAGCATTTCAAGCTAAATCTGGGGAATAATGGCTATTACGGAGAGAAATATGGCTGGCTTCAAAAACAAGTACAATAATTGAAAATTATCAATGTTATAATTTTGGGCGGTATCATTGGGATTCACAATAAGGGTCACATAGGTTGAACCCTCTGAACAACAGACAGAGGATATGGGGAACGTCAGTCCTCTGAACACATTGAAAAATTTATAAAAATAGGAGCAATTGCCCCTAACAACACTTTTATTTATTTTAATAAATACAGTGACCCTTCGCTGTTCTGCTCTCTCTCCACCATTACCAACCTCTTTATTTCAATCGCCCATCTTGCTTATATATCAGTGACTTCAGATGGTACCAATCTCTTAGCTTAGACTATTTTATTCCGCTGATTCTCATTGGTTTCAACTGGTATTCTTCAATTCTCTATCGCCTTAGTTAAAGGCAATCTAAATTATATTCATCAAATGTTGACTCGCCTTTATGCCATATATTTGTATTTGATCATAAAATAATTTTTTATATCTCAATATTTCCTCATTTCAGGGCGCTCAAATAATTGTAAACAATTATCTTAATCTGCGGATTCTCATTATTCCGCCATAGCTCTTCAGGGCTTATCGTCCAGTTATATAAGAAACTTGACATTACCCCCCTTTGACTGGCTGACAAGTCTCCTATTGCTTATATGCTCAGAGAAACTTTGCGTGCAAGCAATTAATAACTTGGCCACTTTCTGGGTCTTTGATAGTGTAGGCATTGACACCAATTTTCTCAATTATTTTGAAAGGACCAACCCAGATGTTGGCCAGCTTGTGTTTCCGCCCAAACCATGCTGGTCATGGAACAAAACCATCTCTCCTTCTTGGAACTGAGCTAACCTGATATGCCATAACTAATCAGTGACTGGATTCTCAATCTTTTTGGCCAAGCTGAAAGAGTACGCTTCTGTTTGTAACTTGATCAACATGTCAGCTAAATTTATCAAGTAATAGTAGGATCCATTCCGCCAGTATCTTTTATGCATGAATAAAGCAATTATGTAATAGTGGGGTGTCATCCGTATACTAGTTGAAAGGGGCTCTTCCCCATGGCAGAATAATAGCTGATATTGTTAGCAAAGACAGCGGTAGACAGAAGGGAGCTCCAATCAGAGGATCTATCAGTTACCAACTTCCTTAGGATGTTCACCAGAGTCCCATTAACCTGTTTGACCATCCGTTGGACTTGGGGTGATAAGGGATCATCAGAACCACATAGATGCCCATTATCTCATTCAACTTGGGAAGGATGTGCAAGGTAAAGTTGGTTCCGTTGTTGGTAAGAATGAACTGAGGGCAGCCATGTTGCTGGATAATACATTCTATTATGAACTTGGCCACTGTGACTACCCCCAAATCCTGTATTGCCCATGCTTCAACCCACCTGATCAAGTGGTTGATAGCCACCAGAATGTACTTACACCAGTTAGCTCCCATTGGTAGAGGCCCAGTGTCATCCAAGGAAACCATATGCTAAGCAAAATGTGGTTTCACTAACAGGTATGAGGTCTTCTGGTGGAACGGCTTTTCTACTTGACACTGGTGGCAACAGGAAATAACTTCAAGCATTCTGAAGTTCATGCTTTCCCAATAGTACTTAGGGCGCAACAGTTTCATTGTCTTGTGCACACCATCATGTATGACTGCATTGAAGGCGCTCATAATAACACCAGGACATGATGAGTATCAGGATTCTCCCTTTATTGGGGGAAGCCCCAACTAGGGGTCACGACCCGCCTATGGGAGGATGCCAAATTGTGCTCCCTATTAACTTGGGGCAAGCCTAATCTGAAGTATTAGGGATAGACCCTGATAATTAATTATAATCTGATTTTAGTAAATTTGGCACCGTTAACTAATGCCACGGATGCTGAACAATCAATCAGGTCATGGGGAATTATCATCTGATGTTGACCCAATCAATTAATCCCTTTTTGGAGCACTGGCAACTTATACCGAGGATGCTTTCACTTCCCTTGTGATATTTAGTTATTCTTGGCATATGATGCTGAGACTCTTCCTATTATAAATCTTCCTTTAATAATCCATCAAGGTACTATAAATACTTGAGGATCATTTTAAAAATTACCATTTCTCGCTTATCTCTTTTCCTTTTTATCTTACCAAAGGCCTTAATGGCCTATTAACTCACTGGGGGCTTTGGGGCCCTGATTAATTATGGGCACAGGTTGCAGTCGCTCCTCCATGGCCCAACAAGTGGTGCTCCCTGCCAGGTGCCACTGAGTTCCATTGAGAGTAAATTCAGGTAAAAGAGGAGGTGTGGTCGCAGCTGAGGGCCATTGGCCTGAGGCATATACCCTGGGCCTAAACAACCAAGGAGGTACGACCTGTCCTGGCCCCTGCCCCACAGAGGACAAGTCAGGTTGGAAGTGGTAGGGTCGGTCAGAGAGGCCTCCCAGCTGATCTGATTCCAGATACTGGGCAGACAAGCCCAGGATACCCTGGCCCCTGCCCCACAGAGGGCAAGCCAGGATGAGGGGGACCAAGGGCCCCTGAAAGTAGCCTGGGCTTGGTTGCCCAGGCTACCAGGGTTCAATCCCTGATTCTGGCCCCAGCGCCAATGCTGGGTGTCAATCCTGATGCCGGACCTCCTCCCAATACCATCCCCAATGCTGATGATGGGTGTCAATCCTGATGCCAGCCCTTACACTGATGCTGGTGCCACTCCCCAATGATGCTCACCAGATTCCTCCATTGTGTCTGCGCTGGTTAATCTGTCCAGTTCCACCTTACCACCCGGATCTGGTGCCCCCACCTTGGCTCCAACCCCTAGCTGAGGCTTGGAGGGTGTTATGTCAAGATTCTCCCTTAATTAGGAAAATATTAACTTGGGGGTTATGAACTGCTTATGGGAGGATGCCAGATTGGTCTTCCCATTAACTTGGGGTAAGACTGATCCAAAGTATTGAGGATCAACCCCAATAATTAATTATAATTTAATTATAGTAAATTTGAACCAGCGACTAATGCCAAGAACCAATCAATTGGGCCATGGGGAATTACCATCTGACGTTGATTAATCAATTAACCCCTTTTAGGATCACTGGCGACTTATGCTGAGGATGCTCCAACTCCCCTTGTAATATTTAGTTATTCTCAGCAATTTATGCCGTGACTCTTCTTATTCCAAATCTTCCTTTCATAATCCAACAAGGTCATATAATTACCTCTAGGATAATATTGATAAATTACCATTTCTTGCTTATTTCTTTTCCTTTTTAGCTTACCAAAGTCCTTAATGGACTATTAACTTGCTGGGGACTTCAAAGCTCTGATTAAATATGGGCACAGGTTGGAGTTGCTTCCCCATGTCCTGACACTGAGGGTCACAGAAAGTTAGCCATAGAATCGCTGATCTGCTTGTACAATTCTCATTCTGTTGGAAGGTAATTTCTTGCATCTTTTTAACTCTTTTATTACTTGGGGAAGTTCATCATTGTAATTTCCACTGATCATCTTATTGTACATCATATCACTATGATCTGCCATCATGGCAATGGTTGGCAATCTGGATAAACAGTTGGCGTTCTGATGCTTTGCTCCTGGGTGATGGGGGATCTCAAAGTTGTAAGCCTGCAGCTTAAGAGCCCATTGAGTTAGATATTCTTCAGGCTCCTTGGGATTATGCAACTAATGTAATGATGCGTGATCCGTTACAACTTTAAACTTTACCCCCATGCAAGTAGACTTTAGATTGCTTATATGCATAGATCACCGCTAAGTACTCCCATTTGGTCACGGTATAATTACGCTCATGGCAGTTCAAGCTTTGATTGCAGTATGCAACGGGATACTCCTCACCCTTGTCGTCTTTCTGAGAAAGAACCTCTCCAACTGTGAAAAGGGACACGTCTGTCTGAATAATAAACTCCTTATCAAAGTTTGGATAGCTTAGCACTGGTACACTGATAAGTGCCGTCCAAAGTAGGTCAAAGACGTATTGATAGCGTTCCATCCATTTGAACATGGCATCCATTTTTAACAACTCAAATAGTGGCACCCCAATATAGTTAAAGTTAGGCATGAAGCGCCATTAGTAACTGACAATTTAAAAAATACCTGCATGTTGCGCTTAGTATTAGGTGTAGTCATTTTTCATATGGTCTCCACCTTGGCCAGTTGTGGATTCAGCCCTTGGATTCTACCACAAACCCCAGTTATTCCAACTAGTCCTTGAAGAAGTTACATTTAAGAGGCTTAATATTGATATTTGCCTCAGAGAGCCAGTGGAATACTGCTTCTAAGTGAACAAGGTGCTTAGAAAAGGTTCGAGAGAAAACATTGATACCATCAAGGTATATGAGAACACATGACAGCTTCAGGTCGCCAAGGATAGTGTCCATGGTCCGCTGTAACGTAGCTGGGGCATTACACAGCCCTTGTGGCATATGGGTTGGTTGTAAAAGGCCTTTGGAAGAGATTATAGTGCATTTCTTATGCTCCACTGCAGCCAACTTGATTTGCTAATAACCCAATATCAAGTACATCACTGAGATGTAACAAGCTCCCCCTAACCAATCCAAAGCATTGTCAATCTGCAGCAAGGGGTACAAGTTCTTCTTTGTAATAATGTTAAGGTTCAGGTAGTCTATTACTACATGGTTGGTGCCATCCTTCTTTTTTACAATCAGAACGTGTGAAGCCCACGGACTCTTGGATGGTTCAAGCATCTCTTGCTCCAGCAACTTATCAATTTCCTCAATGACAACATCTTCTGCTGCCCTCAATTGATAAATTGCTAAGACCTGATGGGAGGATGATCCCCAGTGTCCTTTAATGGACCATCCCCTGAGCACACCCTAAATTGTGGTCATCAGCAAAAATTTCCTTAGACTTCCGAAATAAAGAGATTGCTTGGTCTTTTTCCTCCAATAGCCCTACTAAATTCTCCCATGGTACCACTGTCATTACATCAGGCTTTGACTCAATGGTTAGTGAAAATTCATCCAATGAACCTGTTGGGAATTTATATGACTGGATGACAAGCCACTATTAAGACCACGCGGATCAGTGGAGGAATTTCGCTGAAGGATTAATGAGCAGAATCCACCGAGGATGATTCAGAGCTATAAGTGATTGGTAAATTTAGGATAAAGCGATAATGGGTCTTATCAGGTTGCCTTCAAAATAGGGCGATAAGGCGATAATGAAATTTGACAAAAGGGTTTTGGATCACCTTGAATCAGGTGATAGATAATTAAAGAATAATATGCCAAAACCAATGAAAAGACGGCGACCTGAATAAACTAAGCAGAAGAGTCGGTACTGGCAGAGGCCACTGGGATATCAGTGAAACAAGGGGAATGGAGGTCTTGTCTGGAATTAAGTGAAGAAAAGAAGTAGAAGAGAGGAAGAGAGTGGATGAAGGAAGGATCCGCTGAAAAGGTATTCTTTTAATAAAGAAAAGTAATTGTTAAATTAGTCCTGTGTTTATTATAAAATTAAGTGGTTAAAGGTGTATTAAAGAACTGGCAATCATTATATTGACTGTTATAATTGATCAATGGGGGAAACACTGTATAAAAAAACCCTTTAGCGGGTACTTACCAAATTGCTGAGATTCAACAGAACCAAACTCGTGAACCTGAAGGACCTCCTTGATTGGGGTCAAGTGTAAATATTATACTATTTGGTGTCAGCAGATTTACATTAATTAACCCTAGAGATTCGCTAAAAAAACCCTGATATCTCCATGCCCAGGAAGTACAATCCCTGGAACCATATGAGGCTCAAGACGCGTTTGCTGATAGGGTCCAATGACCGCTACATAAAGCCTGTCTGGCACTTCCACCTCTATAATAGTGTTCACTATGACTTGGTGTCCAGAAGGAGTAGATATGGGCCCAGCAGATCGGAGAGGTAGCCCTTGATATTTTTATATCTGCTGAGAAAGGGGCTGCATCTTGCTTTTAGTCATTAAAAGCAGAATGGAAGCACTTCATCACTATATGCAAGATTGATATGACCCATGTGCACCAGATCCTTTGTACTATGTTAGAGGTAAATTAAATTGGGATCCGCTGACCCAAAATTTCGAAGATCTCCTCCATCATATCAATGATAGCCCTGAAATTTTTCAGGAAAGCAGTTCCAATTAGCATGTAATAATTATTGTTTAATAGCATCTTTGCCAGAACTACAACAACAATGTACCCAAACTTTAAGGGTAGCACACTGTATGCTCCTTCAGAGACTGTGCTTTCCGCTCCAGCGGTCTCATACACCATCTAATGGTCCACATCATGTTTTTATGTCAATTTTGCCATCAACTTAGTCAAAACTATGTTGACTGGAGCACCTGTATCTGATAGCGCAAACTCTATCTTTCTCTACTGAAAATATTACAGTATCTACACTCAGAATAAGAGGAATATTGACTTTTTATTACGTGGACATTTACAGGATCTCTTTTCACAAGAAAACTCATGATCCTCTCACCGATTTTGGGGTATTCTTTAACAATGGCGTCTACCAGAAGGGTGACGTTTACTCCTTTCAGAGTTGGAACATCTGCAGCGGGATCCAGCTTGTCTGGGGAAACTTGATAGAACATTTGGAAGGTGTATGGCTTTAGTTGCTCATAAAGTTCTTCATCTGCTGCAGTTTTTGCTTGTGCTTGTCTCAGTACATTCACTCTTCCAATTGGTTGCTGTTATAAAATCTCATCATCATGTTGATGGACTTCTGCAGGATATACTACTATTGATTCAGGGATGTTCAGGTTTGGGATAGCAGAGGTAGAGATTCCTGTCTCTACTATGCTCCATCTTTTCTCTGATAGTATTGATCTTGTTGCACGTAGTGAACATGACTGTTAGGGCAGCTCCATGCCAGGTGGACATAGTGACCACATTCTTAGCAAGTAACCACATAAGAGCTGCACCCTTGGTTCTCATAAGAGGGTCTAGACCAATAATTGGGTTAATGTTTGGAGTATCTTGGTCCAGGTCGGTAGGACAATTTCTATCAATTGGCGTAAATAGGTCTGGGTTAGTAGTTGGGCTGCTGACAATTTTTGTGAATGGGGTCGGGGTGGAAGTTGAATGGTTGGGAGTAATTTGGTTAAGGACGAGGAACATAATTATAGTAAGGTTGGGATTTTTTCAGCAGAGTGTATTTAAGACAAGAATATTCCCCCAAATAAGAAGGTCCAGTGGCAATGGCGGTATATTTCTGCTCTGTATTAGGTGGAGGAAAGTTAGTGGATATACGGCATAAGAACTACACAATTTTGAGCAGGGGAACATTGTCATCCAAAATTTGAGAGGTGACGTTGCGAAGCTCATAGTATGGTTTTATTGTGGAGGTACTTGTGATGCACATGTTGGCTTCCACTAAATAGCCTTCCCCAATCAGCATTTAAACTTCTGCCATAAATTAGTCAGTAAACTCTGTGAGGGTCTCGTTATGGTGGGACCCAATGGTTAAAAACTCCACTTATTGATGTGATACTTTTGAGGTACTCCTGAACAGGCACATCAAGGTGTCCTTCACTTCTTGGTAAGTAACAAAGCCATTTTGAAGGTAGCAGGTGACTTGATCGGCACTCATGACATCTAAGGAAGATATTGGCAGTTTAGCTTTATGCCAATCAGAGGACCTTTTGCTGCAAACTCAAAACGTTTAAAGAAGCCATGGATGTTCCCATTGTGATCAAATGGAGGTAACTTCTCAATATTGACCTCCTTATCCCGATCATAAATGTGATTTTTGGGGCAAACTGAGGAATGATATTGACCCATATTGCAGCCTCTCAATAAGGAGCTAAACCAGTGGAGGGTGGGATGTCCGCTGCTTCTGAGATAGTTTGGCCTCTGCGGTGGGTAGTACAGCCATCAACTGAGGGAATTAGCGCTCCAGTTCATACTCATATCCACAGCTACCCTCCTGGTTGTAGTATCTCTGGCCAGCGTCGTATTCCATGTCATATTGTTCCCCTCCTTGTCATTCTTCCCCTTCCCAATGAGGGGGTTGGGAGGTACTGGCCAATTTCCTCTCTTTGCAGTGCAATTATTTGGTAGTGTCATCCAAGTAATCAGCGATTTGCCTGTTTTTTTTTGTCCTAAAATTTTCATTTGACTGTATATACTGTTGAGCTGGTGCATAACGGTGTTTTTCTCTTCAAGAAGTTCATCCTGTTTCTTGAGCACCGCGTCTAAAGTGAGTTTGAGTTCCTCATATTAAGCTGTTGCAGTTCTTCGCAAAGATTTCCTGGCAAATCAGGACTGATGAGACATTTTCAGCGACTGTAGAATTTTTTTAGTGGTTGATCAATGGCCCCTCTGTGGTGAGCACCACTGTTATAATTTTGGGTGGCATCATTGGGATCTACCATAAGGGTTGCACAGATTGAACCCACTGAACAACAGACAGATAATATGGGGATTTTTGGTCCTTTGAACACACTGGAAAAAATATATATAAATAGGAGCAATTGCCCCAACAAAGCTTTTATTTATTCTAATAAATATGGCGACCCTTCGCTGTTCTTCCCTTTTCTTCCACTATTACCAACCTCTTTCTTTCAATTTCCCATCTTGCTTATATATCAGCGACTTTGGACAATACTGTTCTCTTAGCTTAGAATATTCTATTCCGCCAATTCTTACTGTTTTTGGCTAGTATTCTATAATTCTCTATTGCCTTAGTTTGAGGCAATCTAAATTATATTTGCAAATGTCACCATTTTCTTATCATCTTATTTGTAGGTGATCCAGTAATAATTTGTTATATTAATATTACCTCATTTCAAGGCGCTTGGTTACTCATATACAATCATCATAATTGGAAGATTCTCACCATTCCGCTTTAGCTCTTCAGGGCTTATCTTCCAGTCATATCATAATATTGACAATCAATGTACTTGTATTTATGTGGATATTGAGATTGGGGACCAGGACCTATACAAAAATGAAAGATAATAGGATACATTCAGCCTACACAAAATATGCCAAGTGCCTATGCTGACATTTTGGCAATGACCCCTGACAACACACCAACTGACACTAGAATAGCTAGCTGCACTGCTCATCCTGTAAACGATTCTGTGAAAACTGATAAATTTTGGCCCACCCCAAAATTGCTTCCCTCTCATTGGGATAATGCCCCAGCTTCCTTCAGATTGTTTATATGACCATGTAAGGTTGTAGTGATTGCCAAAAAGCTTTTAAGTTATCAATCAATTTTGGTACCATTTGTCTAAACTTGGTATTACCCCATTTGCAAGTGAAAAATCAATCATATAAAAAGGCGGAAAAGGCGATTATGAAGGGTTTCAGCAGCCTTGAACAAATGGCTAGCCAAAAATCAGGAGTTCATGAGAATACTGTTCTGAAATGATTAAACCTTAAAAAAATACCAACCGTTACTATGAAGAAAAGCATATCCTGATGGGAGCTAAAAACCTGAGAAATTTTGATGCTCGCATTGCCATGAAGGCAGCACTTCAACCTTTATCAGGTTTTACACAAATACATGGCATCAACCTTCACTAATAATGATACTACTTCTCAAATGGTGGAGCATCTGAAAGAATTGACCATCACTTATGATGCACCAAATCAAAGCGTAAAAAACAACAGCCTTTTAATCCAAATTTGGCAAAAATAAATCCTGAGCAAAAAAGGATTTCCCCATTAAATGGAAAAACCCTGACAGCCAGAGATGGCCTAGTAATGCACTGCACATCACTTGTAACAGGTGCAAAAACTGGACACTAGCTGCCCAGAGCTGGGCTAAATAACCAAAGTATCAGGTGAACTTTGTTCAAGAATTTAATACCTATGAGGAAACTTTTCTTTCCACTCAATATTCAATTTGATAAAATATAAAAATTACAGATGAACTAAACAACTCCAATTACTGATACAAAACAAAACACCAATGCCCTCAGCCCTACCGCATGCTGCTCCAAAATGGGGCAGTGGCAAAACCCCACCCCCAAGCATCTTCCTCCCAGAGGGAAAATGCTTTCAAACTAGGTAAACAACCACCCAATCCTTGGGTAGATATGTTTCCCCAAGGATCTCGCCTTCCACCTTGCACATTCCCAAGCGGTGCCTTGCAGCCCCATTATGCCCCCCCAAAGCAAGATGTGATTCAGCCTCTGAGTTGAATATAGCAACTTGTTTTCCTATAATGCCAAACAAATCATATAACAAACCCAGGCGCATATGCAGCCTGCAGGCTTTATTGACTTCCGCCCCTATAAGGGTAAATTGCCCTAGTCTTCACCTGTGAAGCTGATGCTGCAATTACAGCCAACATTCCCCTGGTGTTCCAGAGAACCCTCATCCCAACCACTTGCACCCAGTTGCCTTATGACACCACTCTTGTGGTTCAATTTGCAGGCCTCCCCACCCACCTCCCCCCACCAAAACTTTATACAAAAAACTAATAGCTGGGTTGTCAGTATGTGGTGCTGACCCCATTCTACAATTTATGGTTCCCAATGGAGCCAACTAACTTGCAGGCCCTCGCGCCTTTGCAACTACATGATTAATATCAACCAAAATCGCCACTTTGATTCCCCCTCACACCGTTTTCCCTCTTCCCCTGACCACCCTTTCTGGGCCAGAGTAAACAAAAGGCGCACGATCTGCCCCATTTGTTTTGACCTGGACCACTCAAAGCGGTGCTGCCCCATCATAGCATCGATGGAGCCCACACGCTTGACTCCCCCCATGATGCTCCCATTGTCAAAATAGATTTTTTTGAATGAGGCACAATCCTCCATCCCTCTACTAAAATGGTAGATGCAACTGCCACGAATCCAGCCAATAAGGAACCTACATGTCAAACTACCACTCCTACTCTAACTAATCATGAGCCAGCATAAACCCCAGTAAATTCAAATAAATCACCCATCCAACCAATCCACCCACCTGTACGCCAATCAACCTATCATTTTCAACCAAAATCCCCAAGATTATTTGGAGAAAGTTGATGATTTGGGGAATCCTGTCCTCAACTTGGTTCAAGGACCCAGGCCTTGAAATGTACCTAAACGCAGATTATGTAGGTTAATTTACAACTTAGCACTATGCTCTATGCTATATTGCTGATTAATTTCATAGTGACCACCAACTCACCAAAGAGGCAGTTGCCTCCCCTAATTGTCACCCACTCTTAAAAGCTGTAGTGAAATCAGTTGCAGTATTGGCCAAGGGGATACCTACCCCTGTTATTCCCCAATGCAACAAGTTTATAAAAAAATCTTTTAATTTTACCATGTAAGCACAAGGCGATACAAAAAGTTGCAATGGTCACAAATTTTGGCCTCAAGACCCACAATACCAGCAACAACATCACCACCTTCACCATGCTATTCAAAGTTCGCTTTGAGGCTGAGAAAGCCCTGTCTGAATATATCACCACCCTCCTAATAGCTAAAATTGAGCTTCCTGATCCACTCTGCTACCTTGATTCCAATTTGAGGATGCACCCATGCCTGTGCTCTCAGCGCTCTACCATACACTGTCTGATACAGAGGAGGAAGATGAGCCTCCCAATCTTAACTCATCCCCCACCATGGATGCATAGCAGTTTACCACCTCCAACCTGGTTGGATCGTTTCAGTTTTTTAATTTTTAATTTTTGATTTGGTTTGAGTGATATGCTTGTCTCTTTCTGTTTGTTAAATTCTAGTTTAGTATAAGTTTTGCTCCTTGAAGCTCAGTACTGTCTATCCCCTGGTTGTCTTTCCTTGGTTAAAATAAAAAAAATACATTTGGGGTGTTGGGAAAAGGCTCCGCTGACTAAATGAGGAACAATCTAGATCCACATATTGCCCAGTTCAACCAGAAAAGCTTGATGAGATTGATAGTTCAGATATGTTCATAGATTTACCTGTTTATGATTATCCTCATCTGAGCACAGATCCAACTATCCATGCATTAACTTGATCAAAAGCAAATGCAATTAATCCCAAATTTATATCAGAAGTCTCTTGGTCCTACACTTGTCAACTGTTGATATAGGCCCAAAATGCTAACAATCAAGAAAAACTGCTAAAAACGAAGTTGCAATACGTTAATGTTTCACTTTATATTGCTACCATCAAGGATTCATTTTCTGATATATAAGCCCAGTTTATTCAATTCTGAATCCAGCAACCGATTCAACTATATATTCAGTAAACAATATTTTCCAATACTCTGAGTGTACTTATGCTGACATTTTGGTTAAACGAGTATAAGTAAGGGCTTTTATTGATAGTCTTGCACCAATCAATATTGTGTCTACCAAAGCAGTAAAATGTCTAAAGCTTTCTCTGGATATAGCACATTAAAAGCAGTATGGTACTGCTGGGCCCAACCTACTACTTCCTGTGGGGCTTATAATGCCTTACCCCTTCATTTTGATTCCTAATTGTGTCTGAGCCAGCGATTAGTCTTTTCAATCAGAATTACAATATGTTCAACACTGACTTTGTCTGGAAGTATGGATTAAAGTGTAACTTTGAGGAGAATACTCTGACAAACTTGGGCAGACGCTACCATTGATCTATCATCAAAAGGGGGATGCCCTCATTCAAAAGAAATAACTTTATAAACATGATTTATAAGGAAAGCATCATTCCAGTTGGGTATAAACTAGTTGGGAAAAAGATCCAGTTTTTACCAAAACATGTAAACAAAAACTAGGAAATTTAAATCTGAGTGAAAATAAATTAACCATACTGCCTGGAGTGCACAGTAGTCAATACTGGACTGACGCTGAAAATTACTGGGCAATTAAATATTAAAATTGAGGTTCCCTGGTGAAGATTGAGAATTGAATCTTGGGTAGTCCAGATTCCTAATTCCTAGTCATGGGGAAATTCATATTCTATTACCCAATCTGGGTCACGTCAATAAAAATCAAAAAATCAAGTAGTTGCGTTTGCCCAGTTAATCCATATAACAGAGCTCCATTCCTTCCATGAATTTAGGGATTTAGTTGAAATGGGATTACCATATTCAGCTGGAAGCATTCATACGTTAATTGCTTGACAACAGTTATCAGGATTAACCAAAGTTCAGCAAAATGAAGTATTGGCTTTATTTAAATGATATTGGATAATTTTTGCACAAAATGACCACAATCTAGGGTGAGCAGAAATGTACTCCATCAAATTGACACCAGATAAGCTTCCCCAATTAGAATGAGACCTATTCAAAGGTCCCAAGAAGCTGAGGCAGTAGTTTCCAAAGAAATAGAAAAGTTGTTGCAGTACAGATTGCTTGTGCCTTTATCCAGCCTATGGCTAGTCCAATATTAATTGTCAAAAAGAAGGAGAGGTCGAATTGGGTTGTAATTGACTATTGCCATCTTAATAAAAAAAGACTCTTTCCTCTTGCAATGAATTAATAATGTGTTGGATCAGTTAGGCGGGGCTAAATTCTTTTTGGCGATGGACCTCATCTCAGGGTATTGGAAGATTGATATGACGCCTGAGGACATCTAGTACTAAAAAAAAGATATGACGCCTGAGGACCAGGAGAAGTGTGCCTTAATAACGGCACATATAGCTTTACCAACCTACATGGATGCCTCAAGGCTTGTTTAATGCCCCCTGAAACTTTTCAATGGGCTATGGATACCAACTTATGTGACCTTAAATTGTCCTGTGCTCTAGTCTATCTAGATGACATCAACATATTTAGTCTAACATTTGACAAGCACTTACAACACTTAGAGGAAGTATTCAAGAAATTAGCCGCTGCAAATCTTAAAATCAAGCCCAAAAGTGTCACTTCTTTAGGGAACAGTTAGAATATTGGGATTTGTTATAAATGCAGATGAATTACAGCCTCAAAAACAAACAATTGATGCTATTGAGTGGATGTCATTGCCATAAAGTGTTCATGCTATCCAAGTCTTTTTAGTAATAGTAAGTAGTTACCACCGTTTTATTAAAGATTTTGCAAAAATAGAGAACATTATTCCATCTGCTTAAAGATCTGAAAAAGAGTTAAATAGAATGATATGGCCCAAAGAGCATTTGGCATATTACGACAATACTTGATGACAAGTCTAAAACTCAAATATTTGAATTTTGACCAACCGTTTATTATACAATCAGATGCATCACTTATGACGATAGGTGCTGTACTTAGTTAATTAGAAGAACAAGGTGAAGAGCACCCAGTGAAACATGTCAGCAATAATTTAACCAAGGCTGAAAGAAATTATATAGTCACTAGCATAAATGTCTTTCAATTATCTACGCTTGCAAGCAATCTTGTGTTTATATTCATGGGACGCATTTCAAGGTTGTAACTGATCATGAATCTCTCCGTTGGTTACATAACTTAAGAGAAACTGAAGGGAGACTAGCATGATGTGCCTTGAAATTGCAGGCGTATGATTATGAAATCAAACATTGCGCCAGGGATAAAAACCAAAATGCTAATGGATTATCCTGATTACTGGCAATTTTTGCAGTACAAGATTTTGCTAATGTCTTATTTGAACGAATGATTAAAGGAGAGTTGGAGGACGAGCCACCAGAAGTTCAAACGGCGTTATAAAAAGCCATGGAGGGAACAGAATAAAAGAACAGACAGTCATTAGAAATAATGAATGATAAAAGGCTTCTGTTCCCAAAACCATCTGAACAATCTAATAATTTGAGCAG